>PVIC010023827.1:0-26494 GCA_004025085.1 Thryonomys swinderianus
ACTGTGAGAACAGGAAGAAACAGATCCGCTACCCGACAAGATAAATTTATCTTCCTGTCTTCATTCCAAGTCGTTTCTAGTATTAAAGATGACAAGGCTTATTATTTAACCCATGGTACGTGACTAGAAATACAACTCTGAGGTGTTGTGAAGTGGTAGCGATGGTCTGTCCTGTAACTTTTAGACCAGCTTGTTTCGTCTACTGTCAGCCTTTCTAAATGAAGCCGCTTGGTTTACATGTCTTGACTGTCTTCACAAGAGTTTCGTGACAGACTTATAAACTAGCTGCTATATTTCTGGTTAGTACAGTGCTGGAATATCGTGGTTTGTGTTGAATGTTTCTTTAAAAATCTTTTTTTTTTTTGTTCGACCTTGAAATAAGCAAGCAGGAATTTAGAATCGCTGTAAAGTATAGAAGTCAGATGGATGTGGAAACTCTAAAGGATAGCATGCACCTCTTTTATTAAGTTTTTTAAAAAATTTAAAATCTTACTAAGAGAAACTTGTTTTAAGGAAGTACAGAGAACATCTCTCTGAAGTGTTCGCCTGGCACCAGGAGGGGCTACAGGAGCGTTAAATGGGAAACACCCCCACATCCTTCGGACTCGCTGTTAGGGCTGTGGACGGTGAGAAGACCCCGCTCTTCCGAGTACTGTAGAGGACATAACCCTCTGTCTTCTGGGACTTTGGCCACATGCAAATGAGTTTCCATCTTCTCCCTCATGCCAAGGCACACGTAGAAACCATCCACAAATACACTACAGGAATTACTGAATTGAAACCGAGTCATTTGGGAAAATCCCTCTGATGATAGCTTTAGTTCCTTGGGAGCAACGTCCAGAAGAACTGCTTGGTGCAGCATTAGAGAGGCCGCCAGTCTTTCCAGCGGCGCAGCCAGGGCAGCAGCCAAGATTCTCGGTCCTGAGTGCTTTCCGTTATCTCAAGGACAATCGTGAAACTCATACCACCGAAGAAAACGTAATCTTTTAATTAAAGACAGAAAGCTCTTTGCTGATTTTGGGTGTGCTGGGGAGGCATGTGGAGGAGGGGACTGCCGAGGCGACACAAGTCTGTGACTCCCTGCACCTCTCCAACCTTCCCCAGGTCGTGAACGTTCCAGGAGGAGTGTCCTTTCTGGACGCCGTCACAGCCATGGATTACTTCCCGGGACTGAATCTGGAAGGCTATCCCAACAGAGACAGCACCAGGTATGCCGAGATTTACGGCATTCCGTCTGCTCACACTGTGTTGCGGGGAACACTGAGATACAAGGTAAACAGCTGTATTTTTAGTTTAAACATGTTGCCAATTTTTTTTTTTTAAGACAGTGTCTCGCTTTGTAGCTCAGGCTGGCCCTAAGCTCACTATGTAGCCCAGGCAAGCCTCGAACTCAACAATTCTCCTGCCACTGCTTTCTGAGTGCTGGGATTATAGGCTTGAGCCACCAAGCCCGGCATTTGTGGTATGTGGTACTGATTGCTGGTGGGCACGACTCACCACACCTGGTATTGTTGTATGTGGTTACTGGGGATCGAACCGGGGACCTTGTGCTTTCTAGGCAGGCACTGGAACCACTGAGCTAAATCTCCGGCCCAAGTTGCCAATTTTGATGTAGGCGATGTATACTCTTAATTTACCTTAGTGATTAAAAAAAATTAAGATGCTAAACCAAGTTGAGGACAACTTAAGTTTCTTAGGATTCTTAGAAATCTTTTGGTTGAATGTTTTAGGAGGACCAGCTCCTTAGAAGGAGGGGGTGAGGCAGCAGGTCAGCTTTCAGAGCAGTGAGATTTTGGGGTCAAATGACTTCACCAGGCTCTTTGGGGCCAGGGGACCTGACCATTTCTTTTTTCTCTCGGCCTTTCGTCTCAGTCGCCACTGCAGTCTAAAGTCCACAGGAAGGTGGTGACTCTCTAAGCTCAGATCTGGTTGGAATGAAAAACTGTATCTTTGCAATAGCGAAAAATATGATTTTTGTCTCATTAACTGGTGATTTATTCCCAAAGTCAGCAGAAAGATGCCAGTCAGATTTGGCCTATATTATGCAGTACTAGAGAGGCAGTCATTATCATTGCAATACAGGAATTGGGGCTGGGAAGTGACAGGGTGATAGGGGCTTCCTCAAAATAAACCTGAAAAAAAATTCTAAGCACAAAATTAAAACCACAGGATCGAAACATGAGTGCAAATGTCCACTAGACATTTATGATCTCTAAAGACCAATTTCAATACTTGCCGGGCAGGGGAGACACCATGATCACAAAGGTGGTTTTCCCAGGGTGAGGCTTCTTCATTGCACTCCGGATGTCCTGACCCCTGTGATTTCTGCAAATGTGGGAAAGTTGACTGCATAATTTGTAGCAGTAGGGGACTGCATTTGTGCTTTCCCCTGAAAAAAGAAAGAGCAGTTTCAAACATTACAAATCAAGAAAACACATGTAATAGTTTCCTAGGCAAACTACCATAAACTGGGTGGTTTCAGACTACAGAAGTTTCTTCTATCCCTGTTCAGAAGGATAGAAATCACGATATGGGCTAAATTGATACTTTCTGGAAGCTTAGGTTATGGTCAGTTTGATCTCTGTTCCATTTTCATGCCACCCTGTCTTACTGAGTTTTCTACTCTTCTTTTTTTTGAGGCAGGGTCTCGCTTTATAGTTCGGGCTGGCTCTGAGCTCACTATGTAGCCTAGGCAAGCCTTGAACTCAGCAATCCTCCTGCCTCTGCCTCCCGAGTGCTGGGATGACAGGCTTGAGCCACCACGCCTGGCACTGTGGTATGTGGTATTGATTGCTGGTGGGCGTGAGTCTCCACGCCCAGCATTGTATGTGGTTGCCGGGGATCGAACTCAGGACCTTGCGCTTGAGAGGCAGGCGCCAGAACCACTGAGCTAATCCTCCGGCCCTTTACTCTTCTTATAAGGACTAAGTCATTGGATTTAGGCTCCGTCATAAATCCGAGTTGATTCAATATTGAGGTTCTTAACTTTATTCTAGCTCAAAATATTCAAATAAATTCATAGTCTTAGAATCAGGATTGCTGAGAATTGGCAGGGAGGACACTGTTGGGCCCCAACGGTGATATATTACCTAAAATACGTATATCTCTAACACTCAGAGATCTGACTTCAGATCTATGTGTCTTGTGTGTGGTACTTAAGCATTTATTTACTGTATTATCTGTTTCCAGAAAGAAGTAAGAGTTCTAGGCTGCCAGTGCTGACCCTTTCTTCTTCATACGTTCAGTTTGTAGACTCTTATCTTTCAGTGGCTGTCACCTGTGCCTGGAACTTCACCCCTAAATATGTGCACCACTCACATGGGCCTGCTCCGGGCCCTCTTTTCAATGTGGGTGTCTGTACCATACTACTCACATTGGCACTTCCTCATCGAGAGTGTTCCCTGTGCCCTTCATTACCTCAAGTAGGTGGCAGAGATTGTGGGAGCTGGGTGTGGTGCTCATGTGGGAAGCAGATAACTGAAAAAAAATAGTGTATGAGTAGAGATATTTCTATGGTAGTGACATGGAGAGTTTGGGCATTGGTCTGTCTTATTTCTCTATGTCTAATTCCTTTTTAGACTGTATATCAATATAAATTCATCTCTCTCTCTATATATATTTATATACATTTTCTTATGGATGTTTAGGTGTCTCTCAGCAGAATTTTTGAGTGGTCATATGATTACATCTACATTTTAGAAATATCATTGACTCTTAACCTCTTTTCCTGCTTCCCTATACATCTGGTATAGGGTAGCAGCTCTTAGTAGAAAGAATTAGCAGCTTTATAAATTCTCCCTTCCATTATGAAAAAGAGCAAAGCTGATTATTTTATTAAGTAACATTCTTCTGAATTGATAATATATAGCTCATGAAAACATTTGCCCTTAGGTTGCCAGAAAATACCACTCACAGGCTGGGATTTAGCTCAGTGGTTCTGGCATCTGACTTGAAAGCATAAGGTCCTGAGATTGATCTTCAGTAAACACATACCACAGTGCTGGGCATGGTGGCTCATGCCTGTAATCCTAGCATTCAGGTGGCAGAGGCAGGAGGATTGTTGTGGGTTTGAGGCTAACCTGGGCTACATAGTGAGTTCAGAGCCAGCCTGAAGTACAGAGTGAGAACCTGTCTCCAAAAAAAAAAAAAAAAAAAAAAGAAAAGAAAAGAAAGAAAGAAAGAAAATACTCATATGAACTCAGAAACAGAGGTAAAGATCCAAGTTTTGCCTTATCTCTTATATAAACAGCTAAAATTTTTATTACACTATTGACTGTGTTTTGTATCTACATTAACAATGCAAACAACTATTTTCAGCTGGTTTTTCTAAGTTAGTTATCAAAATAGATCCTTCTTCTAAAGTTTAAATCTGTTCTTCTTTGAGGAAAATGTTTTATATACTTCTTATTATTTCTTGATGCAGGGATATTCTAAAGCTTTGAATGGATTAGTAAAACTGGGTCTCATAAACAGAGAAGCACATCCTACCCTTCGATCTGAGGCCGGCCCTTGCCCCTGGGTGAGTGACTGTAAAATGACATGCTTTTTTCTGCTCTCCAGAATGTGTTTTGAAATGGTCAGGTGTGGTCTCTGCTTTGGGCTGGTGAAAGAGTCCCTTCTGTAGCTGATACAGGAAGTTAATTCTAACCCGGAAGTCCCCTTCCCCTTCATTGGCACTGGAGGGTGGAGAGGCAAGGGGCTGACACATCAGGCCTGTTTCCTCCCTGGAATGGCCCCATTGGGTTGCTTCCTGAGCCCTGAGGAGAGAGGTCCTTGCTATCTACAGTGGCACTGCAGCTTTCTCTAGGAGAAGAGGTGACAGAAGTCACCTGAAGATGATTATCCTGGAGAGATGCTGGTTTATCACGGAACTGAACCCCTAACCCACCCATCCTCTCACTGGACTGCACCTATGCATAAGGATAAATAATTTGAATTCCAGTTACTGAAATTTGACTTTATCTGTGTTATTCTCAAATCTTGGACTCAAGGTTGTAAGAATTTTGGAAACGCAGAACTGAATATAAGGGAGAGGTCTTGCCAACCATGAGGAGTTAACTTATTACCAGCTTGTCACTTAATTTAAACCATCATGCCTACATTTCAACAGAAATGCAAAAAAAAAAAGTATCATGAGGAGAAAAGGATCAGTATTTGAAATTCAATTTTTTTGTTTGTCTGTGAGCCTCTCTACTTTAAGTTTTACCTAACGTGAATTCACTCAGGGGCAGAAGAGAGTCAGTGTCTGGACAGAGTCTGTGTGGAGGCGACAGTTAGAAAGGTCGCAGCACATGTTCCTTCTGGTGACCCCAGGACATTGGCCATCACAGTGCAGAACAAGATGGCAAATTTTTTTTTAAATCAAGGATAATATTGTAAATATTTTAGATTTTATGAATCATGCCATCTTGTAGAACTGCTCAGTTGTGCCATAAACAATGCATAAATAAATGAGCATGGCTGTGTTTCAATAGAACTTTTATTTTTAAAGGCAAATGGTGATCTGTCTTTGGCCTGTGAGCCAATTTGTTGACCCCTGCCTAGCATTCTCCTTGAGAATGTGGAAAAAGTCTTGTTTAGAAAGTGTAAAAAGCCATGGCCATTATTCAGTGCTTTTTTTTTTTTTTTGAGATTTTATTACCTGCAAGGTCTTTCCTTTTTCTTAAACCCATGAAAAACAAAACAAAACAAATAGCAAAAGAAATGTCTGGTTGCTACTGGCAACTGCAGCAGTTAAGCGCCTTCCACTTTAACCTGACCAAAATTGATTACTGGATAGTAGGGGAAAAGGGGTGAAAAAGAGATGCAGAGACGATGTGAAGGCAAGAAATACAGTAGGAACCTGCCTGCTTAGAGTTTTTGTTGCTGAAATATCATTCTGGAATACCGTGCCTGTGTTGGTGTGTAAATGTGAAGGCACGTGTATGCACGCATATGCACATTGTATACTTGTATGTATTACAATTTGCTCTTACCACCTGTTTCTAATTTAATCATTTGAAGTGCAGTTTAAGTGTAATATCTTAACAGGATGAATCCTCAGCTAGTGTACTTCTTACTTTATTAGGAATTTAGAATGTGTGTTTTTATTTCCCTAACCAGAAACAACTGCTGTGTGACCTAGTTGGGATTTCGCGCTCCTCTACTTGTGGTACTCTTAAGGAAGCTGTCCTGGAGAAACTGGGAGGGGACAGGGCCCAGCTGGAAGCTGTTGAAGGGTAGGCCTCTATCATCCAATGCACAGCTTACTGAATCAGTGATTACTTGGTTATTTCTAGTCAAAGGAAGGTCAAAACACAAACATTTTTGTATCTGTTTTGGATTAATCAGCTGCTTTAGGGTTGATCGGCTATAGTGAGATTGACATGTACCATGTTTGTGTGAGATTAAACAGTCAGTAAAGGGAAGAACTCAACGACATGTATAATCTGGAAAATACTTATTTTCAAGGTTTTCTCCACTAAGTTCCTGAACAAAGTGGGATATTTCTGCGCTCCTGTAGGAGCTGAGCATGCTGTCATTTTCCTTAGAACATTAATTGGTGGGCTGGAGATAATCTGTAACTGAGTTCCTAAAACTTTGTAACACTGTGATTTTACAAGCCCCGTGCTCTGCTCAAGTTGCTATGCCGAGGGAGTCTGGGGTTGATTCTGAAGGCAAATACATTGTGACTATGCTATTTCACAGTTTAGTATATTCTTAGGAGTTGAACTATTATTCTTGCCCTTTCACAGTAGAATTCTATGTATCTTAATATTTTTTCTCATTTCTTTTCCTTCTCCCCTGCCTGTTTCCTATTGTCTTTTATTTTACTCTTTACTTATCCTTTGAGTTTTTCATATAAGAGAAAATACGTAGTATTTAAACTTATTTCTGATTTATTTCACTCAAATATATAGTCTCAAGATGCATCCATTTTCCTACAAATGATTCAAATTTATCCTTCTAAATTTACGACAGAGTAGTACTTGAATGTTTATGAATGCTACGTTTTCTTTATTGATTCATCTATTGATGGACATATAGGCTACTTCTGAGATTTAGCTACTGTAAGTTGTGCTATTATAAACGTGGATATGCATGTATTGCTATAATATGATGTCCCAACTCTTTGGGGAAGACACTTAGACAGGAAATAGCTGGGTCAAATGGGATTTCTACTTTTAGTTTTCGAAGGAATGTCTGTACTGATTTCCATAGTGGCCGAACTAATTTATATTCCCACCAATCATGCAGAAGTGTTCCTTTTTCCTAGAGGCCTGTCTATCATTTGCCATTATTCGATTTCTTGAGGGTATTTTTTCTTTCTAGAGAAAGAAGAAGTCTTAGTGAACCACAATGAATGGGATCACTAGTAAATATGTACTATTAAAACTAAATTTAGAAAAAAATTCCCTGAGCCCTTTGCTGCTGTTCTAATGAGAACACAAGTAGGACCTGCCTCATGCGGCTGCCTCTTGTGCCTTTCAGGCTGGGCTTGCTTGGAGATGAACAAGTTCCGCAGGCCGAGTCCATTGTGCACGCTCTGTCCAAGCATCTGGCCCTGAAACTCTCCTATGGTAGGTGACAGGGTCTTAGCAGAACATCCCTCAACAACAGTCAGGAGGTAAAGTCAGTCTGACCAGAAGATTAGATTGAGAGCAAGAGCCCCACAGCTGGACCTGGCTGGAAAAATAGGAGACTTATTAGGAAAGGATGAACTTGGGCCAAGTGAGGTGGTCCACACCTGTAACCCTAGCTCTTTGGGAGGCTGAGGCGGGAGGATTCAAAATTCAAAGCCAGCCTGGGTAACTTGGCAAGGCTCTTTCTCAAAATAAAATTAAAAAGGAAAGGATGTGTTACATAGCACTAAAGCGCTTGCCTAGCATGCAGAAGGCCCTGGGGATGGGAGTGCGGGTTGGGGAGTGAACTTGGGTACCATGGAAAAGAAAAACAAACAAAAAAACCCACCTTAGTTTTGCTTTCAGCTTTTTAGAAAAATGCCAGAGGAACATTTCTGTGGGCAACTGTGAACAGCACAGCTGTGATCTTGCGACTGTAGTCAGACTTGACCGATTCTGCCCTAGATGGAGATGTGATCAAACTTCAAATTCTCTTAATTTTTTCACTTGGCATTTGATCTAAAGGTAGTGTAGATACCTGCCTAGTGACCACATGTAATGGGAGGGGAAATTTGGAAGCACGCGGGCACAGGGACAGGAGATGAAATACAGTACCTGAATTATAATGATGGTGCCTTTTTAAAATGCCTTGTTTTATTTTAAGGTCCTGAGGAAAAAGACATGATTGTGATGAGAGATACCTTTGGTATCAGACATCCTTCTGGACATTTAGAAAATAAAACTATTGATCTTGTGGTTTATGGAGACTTCAGTGGCTTCTCAGCAATGGCTAAGACTGTGGGGCTCCCCACAGCCATGGCAGCCAAAATGTTGCTTGACGGTAAGTTGTACTCATTTAGGCCCAAGTCTGTCTCCCTCTTGACTCTCCAGGTCATTCAGTGCCCGGACATCAGATAATGAGTCTTAGGCTTCACACTGACGTTGATTAAAAGTGACTCATCTTTGCAGATCCCGCCCCAGAGTTGGCCCTGAGCTGAGCAGAGTTAGAGCCCATTTCCGCCCCCCAGTCGCTAGACCGCTGCATGGCGATAAGATGAAAGTCACCCAGCACCGCTGAGGTGTCCTCGTCTTGAAGGGGGATTGCTGCCTTGGGGTCTTCATGACACCGTGACCCTCCCGTGAAGTAGCAGCAAAGCTGCCACATGTCCACGAAGAGGGGCCACATAGAGGGGAATGTGAACTCTTATCTCCTGCTTCATTTTTGTCACTTTGAGGGGGTAGTAGCTCTGAAATAGCACAAAATTGTTACTTATAGATCTTTAACAGTATAGGCCACGTCTTACTAATTTTTGTATTTCAGCATGTTACCAGTAAAGAAATATTTCAGATTACAGATGCTCCTTGATGTACAGTGGAGCTACCTCTCAATAAACTCATGGTACCTTAAAATTATCTTAAGTTGAAAAGGCATTGATTACATTTAACGAGCTGAACCTCATAATTTAGCAACACAGCAGTCTGTGCACCATGGTGTACAACCAGTCAGCTTTCCGGGGCCTCACTGAATGAGGAGAACTTGACTTGGCCACATAGAAAATATATCCTATAGTTAATGAATATGAGTGATGAAACCTTGTGTATTTTTAAATATTTTTACTGTAACTTTTTTTTTTTTTTTTGAGACAGGGTCTTGCTTTGTAGTTCAGGTGGGCCCTAGGCTCACCGTGTAGCCCTTGAACTCAGCAATCCTCCTGTCTCTGCCTCCCGAGTGCTGGGATGACAGGCATGAGCCACCACGCCTGGCACTGTGGTATGTGGTGCTGATTGCTGGTTGATTCCTGGTGGGCATGAATCACCACACCCAGCATTATTGTATGTGGTTACTGGGATCAAACTCAGGACCTTGCACTTGCGAGGCAGGTGCCGGAACCACTGAGCTAAATCTCTGGCCCTTTTATAACTTTTAAAGCAAAAGCCCAAGGTTAGTATTGAATAAGAAAACTTACATGTTTTCTTAAAAACCCTTCCGAGGCGCAGAGGTCAGTAGGTTCAAATGCTGTATCAGCAATTGCTGTGTTTTAGTTGCCCTGGTCACCGAGTCCATGTAAGCGCTGACAGTCTGGGTTTCACGCCGACTGAGCGTGTGTCGCAGGTGCGGGCCTCGGAGTGGGCTTCACCCGGTGCCATCCCTCAGCAGCGTTTCCTCACCGACTGCAGGGTCCCACTCCAGCATCTCGTAATTGAGTCATGAAAACTGTGGCTAAAATGTCACCCAGTAGGGTGAAGCTGACTTTTGTGGGGCTGCGTTGCTAGCTGTCCAGGGCTGCGTGAAGCTTGCAGGCCACAGGTCGGACACAGCTGATGCAGAATGCGGGCTGTTTCCTCTCATGGCCTGGTTGCCGACACGGAGCAGTGGCTCGTGGCTGCTGCCGCCCAGGATTGCGCGAGCATCGTCCAGCATATCAGTAGCCTCGGGAAAGATCAAAACTCTATGGGCAGTTTACATGGAGAGAATATTGCTTTCACACTACAGAAAAAATCATGTCCAACCATTAACTTATGATGACATATGCATATATGCGTACATTCAGTAAGCATTATCTATGAGAATAATACACTTGGCCCTTGTGCATGAAGTGAAAAACATCACAGGATGTAAATGAAATAAAGAGAAAACATACCTATAATTTCATATTAAGTAATGTGAAATTAAACTACCTACTGAGTTTCTGGGGAATCAACGTGAAGAAAGGGGCAGAATACCCCTTCCAGAAAGTGCCCACACCTAACGGTTAGACTGTCCTGTGCCCAGTCAGATTGAGTTCAGTTCCTTCTGGTAGGAAATGATGCAATTAAAGGTACAAATCCTGTCACTGTCCTTAAGTTCAGTGTGCTTTTAAGCCCAAATTTTACTTACAGAGCACTAAGTATTTAGTAGAGGACATTGAAGCAGCTCTTGAAATAATGCCCATCCTTCAGTTCATTGGCTCTGAGTTTGCGGGTGGGTGATCCTTTCTCTATAGAGATTCTTGGTGGAAAGCAAACCTTTTGTACCACATTCAAACTGATAATCATTTTATGTTTTTCCAGGTGAAATTGAAGCCAAAGGTCTGATGGGCCCCTTTTCCAAAGAGATCTACGGGCCAATTTTGGAGCGGATTAAAGCAGAAGGCATTCTGTATACTACACAGAGCACAATCAAACTGTAATCAGGAATTAGGGTTTTTGTCTTGTCTTCCCAGGCAGCAGAGACCTCAATATGTGTGTGACAAACATGCTTGCTCATGAAGTATAAAACATGATATGTTTTGATTAAGTCAGTACAGTGAGTGGTGTTTCAGAAGTACAAATCGCTATTTTAAAATGAGAACATTGGACTAAGAGATCCCAGTCTTTAATAGAGAACTTTAATAATACTCCTACCACGTATTCTTCCATATGTTTGTAGAAGCAATAGTGGTTATACTATTTATTAACTTATTATATCTCTCTTCTTATAAGAATGTATTTTCCTATAGTCAGCAAATGGATTTTTAATCTTTTAGTCAGAAAAATACCTCATATAGTTATATATTTTAATCATTTTCAAATTAATGTTCTTATACCTTTAGATTGCTTATCTATAAACTTTACAAAAAATACTATTTTATACCTTTTAAAATTGATGAAAAAATTGATGATGTATTTAGTAAATGACTTTTTAGTAAATTTCTCTTGAGTGGCAAAGGGAACAGATAAGTTAAAAATCATAATCCACACGAACCTTTCATCAGGTCCAGCAAAAGGATTTAACAAAATCCAACATCCTTTCATGATAAAAACACCCAACAAACTAGGAAAAGAAGGGAACTTCCTCAATTTGAGGGCTGGGGATTTAGCTCAAGTGGTACCGCACCTACCGCACCTACCTTGAAAGCACAAGGGCCCAAATTCTATCCCTGGTACCCCCCCACCAAAAAAAAGATGTCTGTGAGAAACCCACAGCTGTATCAGTTAATGGCAAAAGACCGAATTAGTTTTCCATAACACCTGAAACAAGACAAGGAAGCCTGTTCTCGTAATTACTATTCCACCTGTGCTGGAGGGGTTAGCTGGGGCAGTAAAGCAAAAAACCCAACCCAAAACAAAACAAAAAAATCATTCTGCTGGGTTAGAAAAGAAGAAAGATAATCTTATTCACACATAATGTGATCTCAGGCATGAAAATCTAAAGGCAATCTACAGAGAATCTAAAGGTATACCAGATCAAAACATTAAAATCAATAAAGAGACAGCAAAGCTACAGAATACAACAGTAAGAGTTTATTGTCTTTCTATAAAGTATCAATAGATAACTAAAAAATTCAGAAAATCTCAATAGCACTAAAAAGAATAAAATAGTAATATAATTGAGAATTCACAGGTAATATTCCTAATTATAGTTAATTGCTTTTCTAAAAATGTGCTAAGAAAATTTGGGAGGGTGATAATCTTTTTCAACAGATAGTGTTTGGTAACATGAATAATTTGGTAACATACAAATAATTAAATTGGACTCCTACCTTATGTAAATATAAAAGTTAACTAAAAATAGACTTAATACTTAAATCTTAAATATTTGGCTAACACTGTAACAATCTTAGAGGAAACATTAGCATAAATCTTCATGACCCTGTGGAGGGAACATGTTGAACACCCAATGTAACCAACATTTTTGGACTATATGGTAAATTGTTAATTACATTTCTTAATGGTTTCTTACAAAGGGGCAATTAAAAATAAAAGCATCAAATGGAGGAATAAATCGGACATAATGAAAATTATAAGCTTTTGTGATTTCAGGGACACTGTCAAGAAAACAAAAAGACAACACAGAATGAGAAAACATTTTTATAAATCATGTGCCAGGTCAGGAAGGTACATCTATTTTGAATATAATACAAAGGACTGTTATAGCTCAATAAAAAAAAGACATGCAACTCAAGTTAAAAGGGGATGAGAGATTTGAATTGACAGTTCTCCAAAGATATAAAAAAAGCCAGTAGGCAAACAAAATGATTCTCAACAGCATTAGCCATCAGGAAATGCAGACCAAATTGCAATGAGGTACACTTTATACTCGATAGAATGGCTTTAGTAAAAAAGGTTATGGCAAGTGCTGGGCAGAATGCAGACCACTGACATTTACAAACACTGCTGGTATATAACCAAGGTCTGTAATGACATATCTAAAAAAAAAAAAACTTGTTCACAGATGTCTATAATACCATTATTTGTAATAGCTAAAAATTGATGGAACTCAACTGCTTATCAACCAATAAATTAATAAAATATGTCATATCTGTACAATGCAATATTATCCAGCAATAAGAAATAAAGTACTGATAGATGCTACCACATAAAGTAACATTACAAACATAAGTGAAAGAAACCAGACACATATTGGATGATTCCACACATGAAATGCCAGAACAAGCAAACCTATGCATAAAGTAGAGGAGAGGTTACTTAGGGTTGAGAGTAAATGGGCTAACTGCTATTGAGCATAGCATTTCCTTAGGGGGTAATGAAAATATTGTAGATTTGATCAGTAAAGATGGCACCACTCCATGCTCTAAACTTAAAACCAGTGCATCACATACTTTGAATATGTGAACTGTACAGTGTGTGAATTGTGTCTGAAATTGCTACACAAAACTGAATTTTAATAGGTACTTGTTTGCTTCCTTGTGGGAACTCTTCTCACGTTTAAAGAGACAAATCAATAACCTATCTGACTTTTACAAACTGTGCTTGTATCCTTATATATGGACTAATTCTGCCTTTGAGATAAGTAGATTTTATACGTGGGATAGATTCCAACTGAGAAAACATCTGTGCTGTTTGAAAAGAATCAAAACTGAGTAAGGCCTTGGTCCTACCTGTTGCAAATAATATATGGAAGTCAATAACCTGTTTTGAAACAAAGACAGTTCTATTAGTTTTTAACCATGACACAATCATTTAGAAAATACAGTTTTGTCCCTTGATTCTACCTCCAATTTGGAACACCCTGCCCCCCCCCCACCAGTTTTCAAGAGTACACAGATTGTGTGAGAATGGGAAACTATAATTTGGGGGTCAGGAAACCTGTTGAACTCTCAGTGTAACCAATGGCTTTGGCCTGTGTGGTAAATTGTTAATAAAGTGCTAAATGGTGTGTGATTGATGAGTTGATTGAATGCCAGTGTTGGTGGTAATAAAAAGGGAATGACAGTAAACTTAAATAAAACTAGATAAAATCAAACACTGTGCTGATTCTCAATAAAAATTCTTCCTGTAGACATTTCAAAAACAAAGGTAGTGGTGTTAGAACATAATGGCAAGTGAGTGTTATATTTAAAACCTAAAACTTTGCTATAATTCATTTTTTCTCCTGTGAAATACAAGATAATAAACATTTTAGGTTTTATAGTTCAAAGGTGTCACAAGTGTTCATTCCTACCTCTGTAGGTGGAAGCAGACATAGACGAGGTGTCAATGAGTGAACATGACTGTGTTTGAGTACAAGTTTATTTGCAAAAAAATGAGAACTAACTTGTGTCATATACTGGTACAAATTCCCCAATGTTATATGTGATTTTGAGATGTATATAAATTGTTCCAATAAAGAATTCATTAAAAAAAAACACAACATGGGTCAACTTGGCTTTCAAGACAAAGTATAGGCACCCAGTCTAACTGTTTTGGTAGACCTAATGTCCACAGCTTCCAGATCTTTTCTGCCTCTTTTGGCCTCTTCTGGATAATACAAATAAGGTATTAATGTTGTTCAGGTTTCCACACTAGATATAGCATGATGGGAAAACCTGAACAACATTAAAGAATTCAATTAAAAAATGTCCATGGAGATAATAGTCTTTGGCAGTTTTGTGATCACCTGCGTGGATGCTAAATGTTGATATTCTTAGATTTGTTTCCGGGCCTCTACTTCCTTTTCCTGTGTGTACTTCTCTACATGTGTCACTCCACTCAGGGCTCTGAGTATCATCTGTGTCCTTCATGAATCCCGAACTCACACCTGCGCCTCACGTGCCGCTGTCTACCAGACATCCATTTGGGTTTCCCAGACTTCTTACAGTCAATGTAGATTGAAGAGTTGACGGTATAAACTAGTATTTTTTACAGGTTCACTCTGGGGATTTCCTCATACACTACTTCCTCTGCCTGTCTACCCACTTTAGGGAATGGTAACCGCTGTCTTCCTAGTTGTGCTTCTTACCTACTTGGGTTTAATGCTCCTTGACTTTTCCCCCTTTCTCTCATTCCTACATTAAACAAATCAGGACTCATTCTCTTTATCTGATTCTTCGACTTTATCTGTATCTTTTTTACCCACGTACAGCCAGCCTTGTTCATGCTGTTGCCATATTTTATACGCACCGTCGCAGTGTTTCGTTTGGTTTCTTCACCTTCACAATTAGGCCCTAAAGTTAGTCTCTTATTATGGGCACATTAAACTCTCAAAACCACAAATACACTATGTTCTCCCCTGCTTGAAACCCTTTAGGCCTTTCTTCATGTCTTCCAGGACAAAGCTCAAGATTCCTTATTACACTTTCCAGGGCTCTGCATAAATATCCCCACTGTGTATCTTTTCAGTCTCATCTTTTGGCTGTTACCTCTGCAAGATGTCACACAACAACTGGACTTCTTTCACTTCCCTCAAGAGGATCCTTCCTGTCGTTAGCCTGTTCTGATAAGGCTTCTTTTACCAGTTGCCAGAGACTCCTGCAGGTAGGTCCCAGTGCCACCTGCCCAGAATAGGATGCAGGCCTGACGCAAAGTACACCAAGGACAGGGCCAAGAGAGAGAAACCAGGACTGCCAAGGCTGGTGCAACTGCCAAAGGCCCTGTTCAGTCCCAGGTACTGACTTTTACAGGCAATCAGTTAGGGTAAAGGCAAGTTGCATGTGGTTTCCATGGAAATTAATATAAACGAGGCTTGCAAAGGACAAAACAAAGCATTCTCCAATTAAGAACAGAATAGACAAAATATGTGGTTGCAATTAAAGCATTGTCCCTCTAGTCAGAAGGTTTAGTTGTGGGAATAGATTTTGGGTGCAGGGTACTCTGTAGTTACTCTAGCTCAGCATTTAGGCTTTAGCCATAGTAATATCTCAAAACAAGCCAACTGTGGGGTTAACTCTTTGCAGCCTGATTTGCACATAATCAGTATTAAAGTCCTCTGCACTAGTGTATCTTTAATAGCTATCGTGGTAGAAATTGTGTGTGCATGTGTACACATACATACATATATATGTGTGGCAGAATAGTGCTGACACAGGCCATGCAGCATGGCAGGACGGTGTGATCAAAGTGAATGTGAAAATAAAGAGAAAGTTCTTGCAGCTTCTGCTTATAGGTAAGAAAGCTTCCACTCACTTTTGACCACTGGCTATTAATGCTAAAGAGGTGCCATCTCATTACTTCTTAGAGATCTTGTTGACATCTCCCCAAAGCACAAGTGCGGGCAACAAACATCAGTCTGTGATATCTGAATTGGCCCCAACCAGAGAAATCATTATGTAAGAAAAGTTTGAAACAACTGATGATTGAGAAGGGGGTGATGTGATGAGCTTTGTGCTTCTAAAGGATTTATTTGGCTGCAGGGTTGAGAATGAATAAGGGAAGGAGGAGAAGAAGATATGTTTGGAAGCTACAGCAGCAGTGGATGGAAGGGAAGATACTTAAAAATAATGGGCGGGTGATCACAACAACATGTAAACATTTCTGTTACAGGCTGCCAAATTAGTGTTTGGAACAGGAGGCAAATATTCTAGGCATTGAAAGAAAGGATTCAAGGCAGTGAGACCAACAGTTCACACTCATAAGGGGTCCCCATGAGTTGGAAAGCTAGAATGGAAGGTGGTAGCTCTTACTGCTAAAATACCAGTGCTCAGTACTGCGACTTCTTTTTTCTGGTACTGGGAATCGAACTCAGGCCCCTCGCACTTGCCAGCAGGTGCTGTGCCACTGAGCTACATCCCTAGCCCTAGACACTGTAACTTGCAGAAATATCATTATCTCTGTGCCTTTGCTCATCAACAGGAGCCAAGAGGATAGAAAGATGGCCTCTGTTCACTTCAATATTCTAAAGCTTATTTATGTAAGGGCAGTTGGAAGGTGGCCTACAGGTCCGAAGCCAAATATATAGGAAGTGGTTTACTGTTACATTACAGTATTCAAATAATATTACCTATCCCCTGAGTTGCAGAGCAATCTGAGAAAGGTAACTGGAAACATTTTTAAGTTTTGAAGTAGAAGTACTCTAGTTGGTGGTGGTGTGTATCAAACTGCCTCACAATGCGATGGCTTAACACATCCGCCATTTATCTGGCTCATCAACCTGAAACTTGAGCATAACCGAGCGTGAACACCTCATCTCTGCTCCACACAGCGCCACGGGGAGTCTGTGGATTGGAAGGAAGTTGGAGAATTTATTTCAAGATCTCACGCTCTTATAGGTGACGTGGTTCCTCCCATTAGATGGGAGCTCGGGTAGGCTCAGGGGCCAGACCTTGGTGCATTTCCACAAGGGTCTCTCCAGGGTGGCGTGGGCTTCACCGCGGCACGGTGCGGTTCCAACACGGAG
The DNA here is from genome assembly GCA_004025085.1 of Thryonomys swinderianus. Taxonomy (NCBI): domain Eukaryota; kingdom Metazoa; phylum Chordata; class Mammalia; order Rodentia; family Thryonomyidae; genus Thryonomys; species Thryonomys swinderianus. Next base: position 17,176 of record PVIC010023827.1, read on the forward strand.
CTCCCGGGAGAGGCAGAATGAGTGCTGTTTTGCGACTTGGCCTCAGAAGTCACTTCCCGACACTCACTCGAGTTACAAATCTGGCCAGAACTAAAGGCTCCGGGATGAATGCTAAGAATAGCATGCAAGATGAAATATATTGTCAGGCTATTTTAAGAAAATACAGTCGCCACAGGAAGGCTCCTAGAAAGAGAGGGGTATGTGGGTGGATTTTATGACCACATAGTAATGAATCCATTCTCAGTCTTTCTCATTGGCTCAATTAGTTTTTAAGTATTTTGTTTTTTTTTTTTCTCTGATGTATTGAAACTTTCATGTATTTTCTTGAGCTTCAAATTAGAATACCACACAGTCAAAACATGTAATAGTTTTCATTTCATACGCTTCCAAAACCTAAGTAATGCATAATTTACACCTCTTATGTCTTACAAAGCACTTCCTTGAGGTCAAGGTGCAGTATGAAATCTTGTATTTTTCACATTAAGAACCTTAATGCTGACTGCTTTCAGCGCAAAGCATGTTAAATAAGTCAGTGATGCTGTGATGTGTGCTGAATTTCCTTGTAGATAATTCAGAATTAAGGCCATTCTACTAGAATTGGGGCAAGACAACAGGAATCTGAGGGAGGAGCTAAGTGATGTGTTGAATTTGCAGTTGGCAAGTATGGAAGTTTTTCCAAGGTCAGTCTGTCTCTTGTGACCTGCTTAGATTATGTCCTGTACCACAGACTAATTAGAGGTTCTTGTTGTGCACATAAGAAGTTTCATCGTTGTGGCATGTTTTTAAACTTTCACTTCCAGTCTTGCTTTTCCTGTAAAAATGAGTGTCTGAAGAATAAAGTAGCAAATATAATTTTTTTTTGACCCAAGATCTCACTTTTGTAGTTCAGGCTGGCCCTGAGCTCACTATGTAGCCCAGGCAAACCCAAACTCAGCAATCCTCCTGCTTCTGCCTCCCATGTGCTGGGTTTACAGGCAAGAGCCACCACGCCTGGCACTGTGGCATGTGGTACTGATTCCTGGTGGATATGAGTCACCACACCAGGTATTGCTGTATGTGGTTACTGGGGCTTTCTTTGTGCTTGCTAGGCAGGTGACAGAATCACTGAGCTAAATCTCCAGCCTTAGCAAATATAATTTAACGCCAAGGATATCTAGGTTTTTAAAAACTGAAGAAAATTTTACTTATATGTCTTAAGACTTAAACTTACTCTAAAAAACAACACTGAACTAACAAGGAAGACATTTGTGATGTACCAGAACATCTAACAATTAGCAAATTACTGGATGATAATCACTCATGATTTGCTATTTATTTATTTATTTATTTATTTATTTATTTATTTATTTATTTAGAGACAAGGTCTCACTTTGTAGTTCAGGCTGGCCCTGAGCTTACTATGTAGCCAGGCAAACCTCAAACTCAGCAATCCTCCTGTCTCTGCCTCCTGAGTGCTGGGATTACAGGTGTGAGCCACCACTCCTGGCTTGTGTTTTAGTTTTAAAAAGTGCAGACTTTCTCACTTTAAATAAAATCATACATCTAATTCAATAAAAGCTTGGTATTTTTGCTGTGCCATTTATATATAGAATTCATTTTACTGTCAAATCATGAAGTCTTTCTGCTTATAAAGTGATCTTATTTTTGATGTTTTATATGTTAGAGAAATGATCTAAGTCATATGCTAATAAATTTGAGGGTTTCAGATAAGAAACACAAAAATTCAGGAAGATTTCTAATCTGTGACTTCAATAGAACATGTAGGCTTTAAAATCGATTTTACTGATTTTTTTTTTTTTTTTTTGAGACAGGGTCTCGCTTTGTAGTTCAGGCTGGCCCTGAGCTCACTATGTAGCCCAGGCAAGCCTTGAACTCAGCAATCCTCCTGCCTCTGCCTCCCGAGTGCTGGGATTACAGACATGAGCTTCCACACCCAGCACTGTGGTATGTGGTACTGATTGCGGGTGGGTGTGAGTCACCATGCCCAGCATTGTATGTGGTTACCGGGGATTGAACTCTGGACCTTGCATTTACAAGGCAGGCGCTGGAACCACTGAGCTAAATCTCTGGCCCTGATTTTACTGTTTTATGTGAAGAAGCTGTTGCCACAAAAATCTCAGAAAGTTCCATGGCTGAACTGTGATGAGATATGTAGATTTTTAAATGTAACTAGATAATGTATTATGCTAATGCTTAAATTCACTTATGTTTGCACAACTGGTCTTCAGGATTGGATATTGGAGATGCAGCATGTAATATGAAGCCTATGCCAGTTGGATGAATTTATAAAAGTGCTGTAAAAGACAAATTAAGGAAGACACGTTTTGTAGAAATTATTAAATTTATTGCACAGAGGACATTAATTTCAGAGTGCTAGGAATCCAAAAACTATTAAAGAGAATAATTTTGTCATAGCTAAAAACTCATTCATTCACCTAAATATGAATATTCCAAGTACTATTTTAGGCATGAGAGCACAAGTTTAACAAAAAAGAAACATTCCTCTTCCTATGGGGCTTATATACTAATGGAGGTAAGTGACAATGAAAAAATATAACAGTGTCAGAAAACAGAACACACTCTAGAGAAAAGTAGAGGAGGAGAAAGATGATGTGCGCGAGAGGGAAAGGCAGGCTGACCTTTAGCTGGTGCAAAGAAGACAATCCCTTTTGCAAATCAGTGGTAACTACTTTTGAATTCTCTCCTTGGGCGAAGAGATGTTACCTCAGTCAGGCCAAGGAAAGGATGCTTCACTGGGTAGAGGATGTTTTAGCAGTGACCTGAACCCAGGAGTAGAACTGTAGAACTTTAATACTCTACCAGTGGGGAAACTTAAAGTGAAATTCTTTGGGGGAGTGAAAGAGCATTAAGAGAGGTGGAAATGCTCATATGATCTGTTCCCTAAAAGGCACATAAGAATCATTCGGTCCCAAGGAATCGCTGTAAATGCGATAGCAGTGTTCAGCATAAAGAACTGTGTATATAGTAGAAAGAAATCGAAAGATCCTAAACAGCTACTGTTAGGCAAATGAATACAAGAAGCATGATGCATCTTCAAGAGAAGGGTTTCTCCACCTTGGCTGCCGTGTGCACTGTCCAGTAGTTAGCAGTATCCCTCGCTTGCAACCCAGCACTTGCCAGTAACCCTCCCTCTCCTATGGTGATAATCAAAGAAATCCTCCTGTTGACTAATGTCCCCTGAGGGGGCGATATTGTCCCTGGTTGAAACCACTATACTGGTTAGAATATTATGCAAGTTTAACAATGACAGACAAATAAATTTTGTGTAACAAAATGAATGTTTAACAACATAAAAAACAAAAATATATATGTACAATAAATTCTCAACTATGTAACAAAACATACTGCTTTAAAATGTGGGGATAAAAGCTGTGAATTTACGATATTGCTGAATGAAATTTCAGTAATGGATGAAGATAAATGAGACCAGTCTGAATGGCTTACCCAGCTACATTATTTTCATTTCTCACACAATTTATACCAACTCAGAGTTAAGGCTGATGAGATGGGGAGAGACTGCCATACTGGACAGAAACGTTAAAATAATCATTTTCAGCATTTATTCACCAGATTTGTGCAGGCATGCATAGTATTAGATAATTGTGTTCCTTGGGTAATTAGTTTTCTCTTGGGTAAAACTGCAAAGCAAGTCACTAGTAAATAGCCTACAGAGAGAAAAAAAAAAAAACAACAACAACTCTGGCCGGGCGTGGTGGCTCATGCCTATTATCCCAGCACTCGGGAGGCAGAGGCAGGAGGATTGCTGAGTTCGAGGTTTGCCTGGGTTACAGAGTGAGCTCAGGGCGAGCCTGAACTACAAAGGGAGACCCTGTCTCAAAAAAAAAAAAACAAAAAAACAACCAAACTCTGAGTCCTGTGCAACATTACTTGTTCATGGGACAAAGGGCAGGGGTAGAACACAAAAAATTCATATAAAACGTGGTGACTAGGGGATATATATATATATATATATATATATATATATATATATATATAAGATTTATCAAAGAATATAACATTAAGCTTGTGTCTTTCCTCCCTGGGTGAGTGAGAAAGAAGGGCTTTACAGTTTTTCTCCTATAGAGAAGTACCTACCAACATTTGGGATTTTGGACACATAACTCTGTGTTGGGGTTTTTTAAAAATTTAATATCTATTCATAATGCAAAGCTCTGAAAAGACAGGAAGGCTAACAATTTTAGGTCCATTTTAAGATTTAGATAAAAATTTCCTGATATTGCTTGAGGAAAGTAGAGGCTCTCTGAAGTTTTGTTACCACAGAGCAATCTTTAGAATTGATTAGAAACTGTTGGGACCCATTCCCAAGGTTTCTGGTGTGGTAGGTTCTTAGATGGTAATTCAGGATTTGCAGTGTTGCATTTCTAATAAGTTTCCAGGTGCTATGGTCTGGGTAGGGTTTGAGTAGTCTCTTGAGGACTGTCCTTCTGGAAGCTTAGTCTTTAATCCAAGGTAATTAGCTCATAGGGACTGTTGGAGGGATTTGTGTAGTTCTCATGGGGCCCATGTGAGTTCTTGAGAATTGTTATGAATGGCTTTTCACTCCTTTTTGCTTCTATCTGACCCTGTACTTTCATCCTCTTAACACAGATTTTCCTCACAGCACTCACTGTGTGACGTGTGGCTCTCACCAGAAGCTGAACTAAGGAGGACCCTTTGACCTTGGCATTCTAGCCTCTATAAGCTATGAGCTAACAGCCCTCTTCATAAAATGTTCAGATTCAGGGCTTCATTATAAAAAGAGAAAATAAGGCCAGAAATTTAGCTCAGTGGTTCCGGTGCCTGCCTAGCAAGTGCAAGGCCCCTGGTTTGATCCCTGGTAACCAAATATGACCATACCGAGCACGGTGACTCACACTCACCAGCAATCAGTACCACACACCCCAATGCTGGGTGTGGTGGCTCACACCTGTAATCCCAGCACCTGGGAGGCAGAGACAGGAGGATTGCTGAGTGCGAGGCTTGCCTGGGCTACATAGTGAGCTCAGGACCAGCCTGAACTACAAAGTGAGACCCTATCTCAAAGAAAAAAAAAAAAAGAAAATATAAAGGAAGAGAAAATAGAATAACAATTACTAGAATCTGATTTTGCTGATTGTCTTGAGGAGAACTGGTTAAATGACACTTCTCTGGCTTTCTGCCCTGAGTCCTGAGCCAGGGTGGGGGTGTGAGGTCAGTGCCTTCTTCATTAGACAGTAGTACTGCAACACATGCCCGGCTGAGGCAGGAGATGCCTTTCAGCGTCAAAGTCTGCTTGTTGCTAGTGACCCTGTGTTACTGCCCTTCGGTTCCTCACAGTTCTTAGATCCTAATGATTTGCCTTAACGTAGAGGTCATGTGTTTTGTATTTTGCAATGTAGGGTCTCCTGGCCTTTGTCTATCTACCTGGTTTCTAACCCCTGCCTCACGTGACCTTTGCTTATGATGGAATCTGATAAATTTGCTTTCTGACATTCAGGTTGGTCCTAAACCAAACAGCTGCACCATTATTATTATTATTATTATTATTATTATTATTATTATTATTATTGTTATTATTAATTTAGTATATGGAACCATTAGTTTCTCTATAACATTTTCATAATTCTTTGTTTTAGTTTGTTTAGGCTGCTTCAACAAAGTGTGATATACAGGGCTGCGGGAAGAGAGATTTATTTGCCACAGTCCTGGAGGCGGGGATGCCCAGGCCAAGGCACTGACAGGTCTGACAGTGAGTAAGGATCACCCTCTTCCAGATGGCTGTCTTCTCTCTGCCACCTTGCCCAGTGGAGGGAGGGAGGGATCTCTCAGCCCTGCTTTGAACAGAGATTAATCCCTTCCATGAGAGCTTTGCTCCTGATGCCTAAGACACTCCTAAGGTCCATCTCTTAAGACCTGAGACTTTAATGTATTAATGAATTCTGGGAAAACATGAATGTTCTGGCCACGGTACTGACATAAGCCCCCCCCCAATACATACTCTATTTATTAAGTATAAAGGTCATGTAACTTAACAGAAGGAAAACTGTACCATGTCAGCGGTGATTGTTGTGTCGTTTTCAAAAATGTAAAAGTTTCAGCAGTCGGAACAGTGTGGAACCAGAGCTCTGCTTCCACCCCGCCGCTCTGGGCATCATGCAGGTCCATCAGACCTGGGGCAAGTTCCCTAGTTCTTCGGTCTCAGGCACCTCCGTCGAACGTTCCACACGCAAACACAAATTTGATGGCAGTATTTATATTTATGTCTGCAATTTCTTGCACAAAAACCACTTAAACAATGTTGGGTAAGGTGTTATTTTCATAAAAACATCTTTCAAAACAGATGTATTTTATTTTCCACCAAAGTTAAAACGTCATGCCTGCACAGAGTTAATCACTTAGATAACACAATACTATGTCAGAAGACTTGTAGCTTAAGACCAGATAATGAACTATATCATTAAACTAAATAATTACACAGAACTAGAAAATGGACTCAGTAGTAAAATATAAAAATCTACAATTATAAATATAAATTTGGCCCATGGAGACACTAGAGCAGTATTTACAGTAAGTATCAGATTATTCCTACTTTAGGTGAATATTGCAGCTGTAAAATGTTGAATATCATAGCAAACAAAATGGTTTATTTACAGTCTACTATATTAAAAGTTATATTTCTAGCAAACTTGATGATTGCTAAAAATACAGCTAAAAATTTGACACTCAAAACAACATTTTCTTTAGTTGGGAATTCCTACTATCTATAAATTGGAAACTTCTGTTAAAATCAATATGAAAAAAATGCCACAATTCCATTTTTAGAAATACTGTAAAATTCAGTCATTTTAGTTTAGACATAAGTGAATTACAAGAGATCTTTCAAAAAGGCACACGTTGTTAATGATGTAAATTTGGCAGCAAATTCCTACATCAGGAAAGTTACTGTTGGATGACATAAAGTAGACATAAAAGAACTGGACTGATTTTCTTGACTTTAGAAAGGAAAGGAATGCACAAATGTGTGGTCTTTTACTCCTGTCTGTCTTAAACTAAAGACTCTAAGCTCTCAGCTACATTTCCATCAGCCAGAGCTGCACCATTACTGTCCAGAGAGGTGGATGGATTCTCTTCCTGCCTCGTGCTGACAAGGCTGAGGACCACTTTGTAGAGAAACTGATACTGCTCCTGGAGAACAGAGGAAGAGGTGTTAAGCAGTGAGCTTGGTGAAGACACAAACTTGTAACAAGTTTTTATTATTTTTATTTTTTTGCTTTTTGGAGACAGGGTCTTGCTTTGTAGTTCAGGCTGGCCCTGAGCTCACTATGGTGCCCAGGCAAGCCTTGAACTCAGCAATCCTCCTGCCTCTGCCTCCCGAGTGCTGGGATGACAGGCGTGAGCCACCACGTCCGGCATTACAAGTGTTTATTTTTATAAACACTTCAGCACTGTGCAAAAGGGTCTTGTGCCAAGGGCTTTGTTATACTCACAGAGGTACAAGATCTATATTAATGTTGCCTTCTGGTTAAATTAGCTTTTCAATTAGCAAACATTTATTGACCTAAAAACCTAGCCCACATGTATCAACTATAAGGACTCTGTTCTCACTCATGTCTTTCCTAGACTCAGAAAGTGATGTGATGGAGTTCTGTCAACTTTGCCACCAAGTCCTACAACCTGCTCCAAAACAAATTTCTTGTTCTCTTTTTTGCAGTTGCTATGAAATTCATTGGTTCACTTATGGAGTAGTCTCAACAACAACTGCACTGCCACCCCACTGGCTCCTGCAGAGAACATTTCTTTCACAAGATCCACCGTTTACCAAAGATTCTTCACACTCTTATCAGTTTGACACTTTGCTCCGAGGAAAGTGGTGTCTACCCTGCTGTGTTTTCTTTACGATACCTTTATTTATAGATAGGCAAGAAACTGAAGGCAAGCCAATAATTTCTACATCCAGCAAAGTTTCTCTTTGTGATATTTGCACTAGTTCTCTACTATCTTTCCAGTTCCTATTTCTACAGTAATAAAATCCTCCAAATTATTTTCAAAGTTGAGATTGGTTGCTAAATGTGCTCCCTTTCCTTGGACTGCACCTGCCTTTGTTTCTTACAAAGTGCTTAGGAAGTAGCCATTTAACTTCAGAAACTAAATGTGGTTTGAAAAAGAAAAAGTGAAGAGTTCCAATATTTGAGTCCTTAAGGTCTGTCTCCTGACTGTCCCCTGAGGCTAGGCAGAATTTAAATTCTAGGAAAATAAGCATTTATTTTGCCTGGTAAGTCAGTTTGTCGATACTTTTACAATAAGTCGTAAAAAGACATGGAGCAAACTTACATTTAAAAAAAATTGTCAACTTTCTGGAAAATGTGGGCTTGTAATTCAACTTGAATGCTACACACTAATGTTACCCATCCACCAATGTAGTCCTTCCTGTACATGATAGAAAGATCACAGCAGTCTCGGAACTGAGTTAGTGTGACAGTAAAAAGTTTAGTTCATTGCTTCATGACTTACAATGTCAGCAAAGACTCCTGGCCTCATCAAATTGATCATCTTGGCCACCTGGTAAACATCCACAGAATTCTCTTTCTCCAGTTGGTGCATAAGGGTTGTCAGAGCACAGAAAGTTCCCGCTGTGACTCCTCCATGCCTTGTAGAAAAGGGAAGGGACAAAGACTCTATTCATATGTGTCAAACACTCCCAGCTGAAATTCACAGAGCTTATATCACTCCAAACTTCTCAGCAAAGCCATTGAAAATTTTAATGACTTCTGTTCCTTTGGAAAGAACTTTGGTTTAGCTGGTAAGTGTTCATGTTATTAGTAATTAAGTACAATGTTTATAATGCATAATTCTAATATTTTTATTTATTTACAACAGAAACAGAAAGTAATGAATAGTCTTCTTTCAGGTAAATAAAATATACATCAATTTACCCCTTTCTCAAAAAGCCAATGGTTGAGACAAAACTCTCAATTTAGTTTCTATAAATATCCTGGTGCTGAAGCTTGTGTCCTTGCACAAAATTCTCTCTGCATTCCATGCCAACAGCAGATTCTTTTTTTTTTTTTTTTTTTTTTTGAGTCAGGGTCTAGCTTTGTAGTTGAGGCTGGTCCTGAGCTCACTATGTAGCCCAGGCAAGCCTGGAACTCAGCAATCCTCCTGCCTCTGCCTCCCGAGTGCTAGGATTATAGGTGTGCGCCACCATGCCCAGCACTGTGGAATGTGATACTGATTTCTTGTAGGCATGAGTCACCACACCCAGTATTGTTGTATGTGGTTACGGGGGATTGAACCAGGGACCTTGCACTTGCTAGGCAAG
>PVIC010023828.1:0-26532 GCA_004025085.1 Thryonomys swinderianus
CAGAAACTACTGGCTAAGGGCAGTGAAGATGTGAACTCCACAGAACAGTAAGAAAACAGCAGAATGGAACATCTAAAGCTTCTCCTTACCACACCATGAGGTAAAAGCAATGACTTTCTTAGCAAGTGTAACAAAAAGTCAGGTAAATGGCTGAAACTAGCCAGGATTTAGAAATGCAATGGTGACAACTGCTTGCTGTGTCCTAGACACTGCTGCTACATTTTACCTCGGAAGATTCACAATAACGATAAGGTAAGAGATTACTAGCATCCTGTCACTGCTGTGGTACAGGGCACAGAGGGGCAGCCAGCCACTCAGCTGGGACCTGAACCCACTGTTGAGCTCAAAGTCTTTGCTCCCAAATCAGGGTGTTGTCTTGACTTGGCTCCAGGTCAGTACTGAGTTCTGGGATATTAGCCGACCATAGCAATGCCTGTTTCAGTGAGTGCATTATAAAAGTTACACAGAGAGCATGCTCAAGTAGTTGATAGCAGTGTGCCTTCAAAAAAGGAAAATTGTGAAGGTCACTCCAGGGTGATCTCAAAATTCAGTTTCAGACCTCAGTTGCAGAGGAAGCTAGAGCAGGTTGAAATACAACCCCTGAGGGCTCTCTATCCCACAGCCTCACTGAATTCAACTTAAGTTTCATCTTGGGTGACAGCCAAACGTGAACCGAGTGCTGGGTCAGTCTGAGAGTGCTAGCGTGGATAGCGTTTTAGGTTCCTTTCAGGGTTATAATTTTATGGCTCCATTATCTTTGATTCCAAGTTCCTATGCTTCTAATAAAAACACGAAGAGCTTAATGTTTCATTCACACTTCCCATACATTTGTCTTTTTTATGGAAAAGCCATGTGTCAGAGATATATATGAGAAGCAATTATTAACCTGATAAAGAACTCATCAAAGGATTAATTTGTCATTTTCTATAGTTTCTGAAGAGAACTCTACACGTCCGTGCATTGTATTACAGCATTTAGTGTCGTCCCATAGATGGCAGTATTGTACCACGTAGTACAGCATCACATATCAATCAATACACTGTTCAAAATAAATTAACACATTCTGGGATTCAAAAGGACCACTGAGCCATCTGTATCTGTTTTCCAGTAAACAAAGCCAGACCCTAATCTAATCAGAGCTCACTCCCTAAACCCATTGTCACGGGGAAGATAAAAGTTTCTCTAAGGGTCCTATATGTAACTAATTTTGGACTTCTTTCAACCATCAGATTAGCACCTGTAGTAAAACAATCCAAAAGCAATTGGAATTTCTGCCATTAGGAATTATTTTCTGGGATGTTCTATTCTGTTTCTGTTTACTCCAGGGAAGCTGATTACATGAACTCAAACAAATAACAAACAAAAAACATGTTCCATATATGGAAAACTTCTTGCTTCTTAATTAATTAATTCCTTTATTTATTTTCAGGCTCAACATTATTTGCTAAGCCAGGTACTGAGCTAGGAAACTACAGAAAAAGAATTAACGATGTCTCAGGCAACTAGTTAAGTGGTGATGAGACAGGAGTGCCGTAATAAGAAGCATGGAGGAAGTAGGGACCTTTGATCTGACAAGTCCTACTGCAAGGGCTTTCTGTATTCTAGCTGTATTTCAGCCTTAAGTTCTTAGAAACTGCCCATCTGTTCCTTGAAGAACAGTCATCTACAATTCTCCTTTTAAAAAAATCAACAACATTGCTTTTTACATTTTTAACATGGCCAGTTACAAACATAAATAAAGGCACAGAGAATGGTACACTGAACCTCTCCCACCGTAACTAGCTTCAGTAATTACCTTATGGAGGATCTTGTTTCAGACAAATGTCTACTTCCTCCCTTCCCCTAATTATTCTGAATCAGATACATGCTGCCCTGTAATAAATGTTTCATTTATATAAATGTTTCATTATATATCACTAAAATAATTATTGTAATAAGCAAAGTTATCATGCCATGCACTATTCCATGTACAAAATGACTTGCCAATATCATAAATTATTAGCCACAGTACAAATTCCCTCAATTGTCTCCTAATTTTTAAAGATCATGATGGAAATAATAGGATTCATATACCATGATTAGTTGGTATGTTTTTCATGACTCAATCTGGAAACCCTCCCTCTTCCTTCTGCAAGTTGTTGATCAGTAAGCAGTTGGCCCTGCAGAATTGTTCTTCATGTAAATTCTGCTACCTAGACACCCACATGTCACTTATTCTGTTTGTCCCCTTTATTTCCTGTAATTGGGTAGCTAGCTAGTTTTAGGGCTCTGATGAGATTCATGTTTGATTTTCACCAAGGATAATACATACAAACAAGATGTGGGTACTTCTACAAGGAACACATAATTTTGGCTATTTCTGTTTTGTGAGGTTGGCAGTGAAGGATGTTACCTAGATTTGTTATTTGAATACTGTTTGAAAAATGAGGATGTTCTCAGTTTTCATATCTTCTTTATATCCTCTAAAAGAGCCATTTGAAAGTGATAACAAGAGATGGTCTTCAACTTTCAAGCATCTGTACTTTCCTATATTGTTCATTAACTCCTCTACACTGCCTTTCCTAACTACATTCATACTTCCTTTTGCAACCCCCAAATAAGTGTTCCAGCTAACTGCACACACATACTCATGCCGATAAAGATTTACACCAAAAGGTTCACACAGAAAAGAACCTGATAACTCAGACTTAGATTAAGAATAGGACAACATGGGGCTGGAGATTTAGCTCAGTAGTTCCAGTGCCTGCCTCAAAAGCGCAAGGTCCTGAGTTCAATCCTGGTTACCACATACAATACTGGGCGTGGTGACTCACATCCACCAGCCATCAACACCACACACCACAGTGCCGAGCGTGGTGGCTCACGCCTGTAATCCCAGCACTAGGGAGGCAGAGACAGGAGGATTGCTGAGTTCAAGGTTTGCCTGGGCTACATAGTGAGCTCAGGGCCAGTATGAACTACAAAGCGAGACCCTGTCTCAAAAAAAAAAAAAAAAAGAATAGGACAACATGGCCTCTGAGAGACACTGTAAGAGAATGAAAGCCAAGCCTGGACTGGGAGGAAGTATTTGCAAACCACTATCTGGCAAAGAACTTGTATCCAGACCAAAAAAAAAAAAAAAACCTTAAAACTTAGTTATCAGGAAATAGAACAACCCATCAGAGGGAAAAAAAATGGGTAAGAGATTAGAATAGGCACCACAAAGACAGACAAGTAGTAGCAAGTGAGCACACAAGTAGTGTCATTAGCTGCAAGGGAAATGAAAAAGAAAAATCACAATGTACAATACAGTATATTCACTGGATATCCAAAACTGCCACGAGTGGCCACACCAAACAGTGGTAAAAGTGTAAAGCCCTTGAACTTCATTCATGGCCAGTGGGAGGATAAGAAGGACCAAATGCTTGGGAGTTTCTTAGGGAATTAAAATTTTGATTACTATATGATCCACATGTATATATCTAACCAAGAGTAATGAAAGCACATGGCCATTCACAGACTGGAATGTTCCCAGGTTTCCTTGTAATAGCCTCAGACTGAAAAGAATTCAAATGTCCATAAGCAGAAATATGGTTAAACAGATTGAAGTAGATCCATACAATGAATCTATCCTCATCTGTAATAAAATGTGTCTGAAAGACACCACTATTACTTAACTTTTGGGGAAATGAACCTTGGGCTTCATACTCTATTATGTCACACTATGCATATTATTTATTACCCTTCAGGATAGGAATTAGCATCTTTTGAACATCGTGTGTGCATCAGGCACCATGTTAAGAACTTCACAAGTATTATTTCTTTATTCTTTGTAAAAACTTAGCTAAGTAGTTCTGTTGTTCCAGTTTTACAGATGAGAACACTAAAGGTCAGAAGGATTTGACTTGTACCAAGGCTACCCAGCTACAAAGGAGTGAAACAAAACCCACAATAAACACATTCCTGTGCTGTTTACAGACTGAAATCCAAAGAGCTCACCAAGGTACCCAAAGCCCTTTGTAATAACCCAAGGCCCTTGTCCCACTCTACATGGAGTCCCATTTGCAACAGCTTCAAGGATGTCTTGCAAATTCTCATCTCTACTCCAACTCGTGCTATTTCATCATCCATGCCTGTTAAGTCCTCCTTATCCTTCAAAGCTTAGTTTAAATGCTATGATCCCCTTCATAAAGCTTTCTCGGATTCTCCCTTTCTGTCCTTTGACACCTCTGCAGAGCACTTATTTCATTCTTTCATTTCCATCATTGCTTACATGTAAATGTTCCCAGTTACATTTCTTCAAAACAGGCCTAGAACATGTAACTTATGTCCCATACTTGAACTAGGACAATGGCCTTACACATTTCGAATATGTTTGCTGAAAAGTTGGGGGGCTGTCTCATTGGTGTAAACAGAAACCTATTACGATCAAGTACTATAAAAATTGTTATATCCTTCAAATTGTAATTCTACTCCTACTGTATCCAAACCCACAAAATTCAACACAAACAAAAGTAAAATCTCATGATTTATTATGTTTTTATACATTAACTTTATAGACTCTTGTACAACCATGAAAAAATGTTAATTATGAAAGCTATATAGAATTACTTGGTAGAATATTAGGTAAAAAAGAATATACAATAGAGCACATATTGTAACAACAATGCACTAAAGTATATATTCATTCATTTGTTCATTCAGTATTTACTGACTTCCTGAAGTTTGCACTACAATGGGGAAGACAGAAGATAAGCTATGAAGAATTAGTAATGGTATAATTATATGGCCATACATGAGATAGAAAAAAATAAAACAGGCAAGGGAAATAAGAAGTGTAGGTATGTGGGTCACTAATGAAATAGCCCCAGATAAAGCCTCCCTAAAAAAGGAGATTTGAGTAAAAACTTTAAAAAGGCTACATTTGTGAAAGATAGGAAAAATGAAAAGTAATGCTAGACTTATAGAATGAGACAAATGCTCTTTAACATTTGCATAGACTTTTGCTATATTTCTTAAATACTACTTTACTGTTTTCAATATTAGAAAAAACTAAATTCCCCTCAGTTCTGCTAAAACTAAAGTAAAACAAGGTCCATGAACAAAAAGAATCTCCCTCCTGTCATGCCATTATGTGACTTCATCCAATTTCAAAACCACAATTTCTCCAACCTCATTTATCACTATTCCCTATCAGGATCCACCAATTCAATAAAGAGTATCCACTAGCCTTGCATCTCAGGATTATTTCTACCATTTTTCTCATTTGAAATATGCATTCCATGCATACGCAAACACTATTCTTTTTCACTGCCTCCAGAAAAGTTCCACGGATTATTCCATTTCAGTTCCTCTTGCTTGGTGGAAATGACAAAGGACATTCTCCACAGGCAAAGAGAAACATCAGTTTAGGAAGAGCACTGGGGAAGCACTGTGAGAACACGAAAGAGCACTGAACTCTGCTGGGATGAGACGCAGTACACCTAGAAAACTTCAGAGGTTAACTTGTTCAGAAGACACGGGAATAAGAACACAGGGACAAGGCTGAGCAGAGATGCAAAGTGCCCCGATCAGGAATCTGAGGAACACAGATCAGAGGAGAGTTCAAAGGCAAGAGAGCTGGAGGAGGAGTCAGGTAGCATATTGGAAATGGCCCTGAATGACACACAGCCTAAGTCCCCTAGGAGCAGGGAGTCAATGGGAATCAATGAAGGCTTTATGCATTATTTGTATGTCTTCACTGAAGATATTAAGTTGAAATTATATGGTGCTGTTCAGTTTTGAAATGGGAAGCTGGCCTTCAAAATGATAGAGGGTGGAAAAGGAAGGGGCCACCAACCAATTCACACATGGCAGAGATTCCAGAGACCTGTATGAACTGGATGAGTCCATCTGTCCCAGAGAAATCTCTCGGTCCTTCCTGCATCAAAAGACAGTTGGGCAATGGTAGGTACATATTTGATCTTCAGAAGTTTAGAATATGTTACTTTTCTTTCCTTTCAAGATTACAAAACAAAAGCAGCAGCTCTGGATTCGCAATAGTTTGGGTGGAAACCCACGTCCAACACTTGCTGTTTGAGATCGTTAAGTGACGTTACCTCCCTGTGCCTCGGTTTCCCTATTTGTAAAATGCAGTATCATGTAACCCTCACGGGGTGAGAGCTAAAACTGAGATTATACATCTTTAAAAAATAGAGCAGTAAATATAGTTTATGAACTTTTTTGTTTTTCACAAGCTGAGCATGTAACAGTCAACAGCGTTCTCAAAGTCATTAAATCTTTGCTAATCGCAGTGTTCTAAGACTAATCCTGCAGGAAGTTTAAAATATTTCTCCTTACAGTTACATAGGCTAACAATACTTCTAATAATAATCGGGAAAATAGCTTTCCAAGAGGCAACATAATGAAGGAGCAGAAATGCGTTTTTCCACAGGTTTGGAAAAGGAGGTGACCCCCAAGTCATTCCGACAGCTCCTGAAGAGCGACTCACCGTGTATCCTAAAGACCCAGGTCACCTGAGGCCAGAAACACTAGGACAGCACACACCAGTTGAGGGTACTCGGGACCCAGAAGGTGCCGGAGCGGTTACCACATTTTGGGGAAGGTCTCCCTCCCAGTGCAGAGCGCTAGGAGCAACTGTGCTTTGGTAAATGAAGAGCTCCGAGTAGCGGGGAGCCACAGGCAGAGCCAGGAGACCCCCGACCTGCGGTGCAGCCCGGGAAAGGCGCCAGCCCGGGGAAGGGGTGTGGGCGGCCGCGACCCACCCGGGGTTCTCCCACGGCGAAGGCGGCGCCAGGCCGCAGCCGCCTCCCCCGCGGCCGCCCGCATTCCTGCCGCGCTAAACTTATCTCTGCCGCGCCCCGCACCGCACCGTATACGGCCGTGCGGCCGCCGCCCCTCCCCCGCGCCCCGGCCCCGCCGCGCCCCGCAGCCGTCCCGCCGCGTACCCAGCGGTCATGGCGATGTTGTAGAAACCGAGCCAGGCGGTGGCCAGCCAGCCCCGGCGCCTCCTCCGGCCGGGGGCGCCCTTCTCCTCGCCCGCCTCCGCGGCGCCCCCGCCGGAGCCGTCCTCTTCGCTGGAAGCCATGGGGGCCGCGCACCCCGGGGCCGGAGCGGACAGCGCCAGGGGGGTGGCAGGGGGCCCGGCCGAGCGCGCCACCGCCGCCGCCTCCGTCCAGCGCCCCATGTGCCGCGCAGGGGGCCCGGCGCCTCCGCCCGGGGCGCAGGGGGAGGAGCGGCAGGGGCGCCCCGGCCGCGCCCCGCCCAGGCCTGCGCGTTCGGTTTAGGGGCGGAGCGCCTCCTCCCGGCCCCGGCGTCCGGAGCTGGCCCGGTCCGCGCGCCAACAGTGGCGTGGGGAGCGCGGTTTCTGGGCGTCCGTACAATTAGCGGGGTTCTCTTTCACCCAGGACTCGTTCTCACGAGCTGTCCCTGGCCAGAAAGTGAGCGGCCCAGTGGCCCCTACAGTGGCATTGCTACCGGCTTAATGCACAACGGTGGATGTCGGGGCGAAGGTGGAGTAAGGGAGAAGTGACAGGACACCCAGGAAGGGGAGTTTGGGCAGTGCAGCCATCGGGCCACGAGAGTCCTCCCGGCTGGAAAGGGGCATCGCCCTGTTCTCCACTCTGTGTCCCTCTTTCACTTTCCCTCCCTCCCTTTCAAGGTCTGTGCTGGCCTAACAGCTCCTTCCCTGCTCCCCTTAAAGCCTGGGGTTGAGGCAGCTCTGGCATCAGGTTACTGAAATCCAAACCCTCTATTCCTGACTCTGCCAGTCTTACTAACAGTGTGAACTTGGGCCTCAGTTTCCTCTGTGGGGAGAAAAAGGAAGAAAAAAAAAAACTTCTAGAGTCGTGAAATTATCCATGAAAACCACAGGCCTGAAACAGCTCGTCAACCCCCAATCAGTGTGTTAGTTGCACCGGCCATCAGAAACGACAGGCCGGTCTGGCAGGTCTCCTGGGACCAGAGCTGAGGCTTGGAGGAGGCCAGGGCGGACCCCGCACCTGCTCGCCAGAGGGTCCTGTTATCCCAGACCGCCAGGTGGAGCGCCCCAAAGGGAGAGAGGAGGACCAGGCCCACCCGGGTCTTGGCTGTAGGAGCTGCACCCAAGCGGCATTACCAGCCTGTTCTCAGGAACTGGGAAAACTTGAAGGAAGACCCTCCAGTAGGGGGGAATAAATGGGGGGTGGGAGGCAGGCGCTGGAAACACTGACTAAATCTCCATATATATAGGGGGTGGGGAGGTGTGGGAGGGTAGGGATAAGGGTAAAAATGAGAATTAACCTGTGTCATATATTGGTACAAATTCCCCAGTGTTATGTGTGATTGTGAGATGTATATAAATTGTACCAATAAAGAATTCAATTTTTTTTTTTTGAGACAGGGTCTTGCTTTGTAGTTCAGGCTGGCTCTGAGCTCACTATGTAGTCCAGGCAAGCCTCGAACTCAGCAGTCCTCCTGTCTCTGCCTCCCGAGTGCTGGGATTACAGGCGTGAGCCACCACACCCGGCACTGTGGTATGTGGTATTGATTGTTGGTGGGCGTGAGTCTCCACGCCCAGCATTGTATGTGGTTACCGGAGATTGAACTCAGGACCTTGCGCTTGTGAGGCAGGCGCTAGAACCACTGAGCCAACCCTCCGGCCCAAGAATTCAATTTTTTAAAAATGGGGTGTGGGAGAGGGACAGGGAGAGACTGAGACATCTATTAGGAAGAAATGATTGGCTAAAATCTCTCAAATTTGATGAAAACTATGAACTCACCAGAACACTTTTACGTGAGAAAAGGTAAAGTGCAACTATTTATTTGCAAGTGACAGCACTGTGACAGATACAAGGTCAGTGTAAAGAAAATTAATGTTCTTTCTATTACTGGCAAAAAAAAAAAAACCTGGAAATGAATTTAAAACAATACCACACCATGTCTATCAGCGCCCCAAACACATTAGCATAGGGGATAAATTTAACAAAATATATGTTAGTCTTGTGCACTAAGAGCTATAAGTCACTGCTGACAACAACATCACTGATGAAACAAATTAAACAAATAACAATTTCATGTTCATGAAATGGAAGACTCTGTTAAAATATCAGTTGTTCCCAACCCTAGATTTTTCCCCCCTCTGGTAAAGTGATTCTAAAGCTTATGTGGAATTAATTCCCCTTAAGGCTTACTGTGAAACTAGCACTCATCATAGTGTAGTAGATATAAGGAGGGACATGCAGATCAATGTAGCTGTATGGAGTCCACATATACACCTGTCAGTATGGGGCCAATTCATTTTCGACTAAGAAGCTGTGGTAATATCAAAACTATAATGTTCTCAGGAATACGGTAGGGCTGGATTTAGCTCTGTGTTTCCAGAACCTGCTTTGCAAGTGCAAGGTCCCAAATTCTATCACTGGTACTAAAACAAACAGACAAAAAAGAACATAGTGTAACTACTCAATGTCCATATAAAACTGGACCTTGCTGGGGATTTAGTTCAAGTGGTACCGCACCTATCTTGGAAGCATAAGGACCAGAGTTCAATCCCTGGTACTGCCAAAAACAAAACAAATCAAAACAAAAAAACTGGATCTCAACTCTTACATCACAAATACTAACTTGAAATGGATCATATACCTAAATATAAAAGCTAAAACTATAGGGCCGGAGATTTAGCTCAGTGGTTCCAGCGCATGCCTGCAAGCACAAGGTCCTGAGTTCGATCCAGGTATCCACATACAATGCTGGGCATGGTGACTCACACCCACCAGCAATCAATACCACATACCACAGTGCTGGGCGTGGTGGCTCACGCCTGTAATCCCAGCATTCGGGAAGCAAAGACAGGAGGACTGCTGAGTTCCAGGCTTGCCTGGGCTATGTAGTGAGCTCAGGGCCAGACTAAACTACAAAGTGAGACCCTGTCTCAAAAAATAAAATAAAAAGCTAAAACTATAAAACTTCTAGTAGAAAAGACAACAGAACCTTTGTGATATTGGAGAGAGCAAATATTTCCTATATACACACTAAAAAGTAAAAATTTAAAAAGAAGAAACGATTGAATGTCAAGATGTGAACATCTAACCTTTTAAAATTAAAGCTAATAAAGATACAATACATTTATCTGGCAAGGAACTCATGTCCAGAATATATAGGGAATACTTACATTCAAAACAATCTGATATGTTAAATGGGAAAAAAATCAAGTAGATAGTTCACAAAGAAAATATAGAAATAACCAGTAGCACACATAAAGATCCTAGATCTTATTAGTTGTTTTTAGGAAATGCAAATTAAAACAAAGAGATATTACTGCACCACGACTAAAGTTCCTAATACTTCAAATTGTTGGCAAGAGCGTGGAACAATCAGTATTCTCATACAAAGAGATACAAGTACTTTGAAAAACATATGGCAATTGCTTTAAAAGATCAACATATACTTACTATGTGACCCAGCAGTTTCATTTTGAGTGTTGGACCAAGAGAAATAAAAACATATGCACACAAAGATTTGGATATAGATGTTCACAGTAGCTTTAGTCATAGAAACACTAAATTAAACATAACCATGTGTCCATTAATACATGAATAGACAAATTATAGTGTATTTGTACAACGGGATTATTACTCAGCAATAAAATGGCATGAACTGCTGCAGCACAAACAGATCTCAGCAACACATGCTGAACACCAGTAGTCAGACAAGAAATAGTGTGCAGTGCATGTTTGTTATTGTATGGGACTCTCGAAAATGAAAATCTAATCTCTAGTGACAGGATTGCCTGAACCTAGGAATGTCTGCAGAGCAAGCAAACTACATATAGGCCCAGGAATCCCATTAGAGTGATGTAAATAGGTTCAGTAGGTTGCATATGGTGGTTATATAGATATACCCTCAGCAGAACTTAACATACTAAACACATAAAATGGGTGCATTTTGTATAAATTATTACTTAGAGTTGATTTTAAAATGTCATGGATGCAAGTATATTAAAGTGTAAAACATGCCATATTATTGATGTTTAACATATGACCCAAATATTCTGGCAGAGTGGATTTGTATTTTGCGGTTAATAGTTTCCTCTTCAAATATTCTTATTCATTTTTAGTTTAGTTTAATTTTGTTTTTGAGACAAGATCTTGCTTTGTAGTTCAGGCTGGCCTTGAGCTCACTATGTAGCCCAGGCAAGCCTGGAACTCAGCAATCCTCCTGCCTCTGCCTCCTGAGTGCTGAAATTACAGGCATGAGCCATCACGCCTGGCATGTTTTGTTTTGTTTTGTTTTGTTTTGTTTTGTTTTGTTTGTTTTTGTTTTTTGTTTTTTTGAGACAGGGTCTCGCTTTGTACTTCAGGCTGGCTCTGAGCTCACTATGTAGTCCAGGCAAGCCTCGAACTCAGCAATCCTCCTGCCTCTGCCTCCCGAGTGCTGGGATTACAGGCGTGAGCCACCACGCCCGGCTGTTTTGTTTTTTTGAAAAGGGTCTTGGTATGTAGTTCTGGCTGGCCTCAAACTCAGGGAGCTCCTCTTAACTAAGCCTCCCAAATGCTAGGATTATGGATGTATATTCCTCCCTTTCACAATGATTGTACTTTCTACAAAGTTCTATATGTTAACACTTATAACAGGGGTGGGTATTAAACCCAGAGCCTTTGCACTGAGCTACATTCCTAATTTATTATTTTAAGACAATCTTACAAGCTGAGTTCTTATTTGGGATCCTCTTACCTCAACCTAAGATTATGGTGATTTTGGTGGTAATTTCATGCCTGAAATTACAGGCATGTGCCACCACAGCTGGTCAGTTTCCTTATTTTTTACAGTTCTGAAAACTGAGGATGTCCTTCTAGAGCTAAACTGTAATCTCCTTTAGAATACAATCAAATCTGGCTCTAGGCTAATAGGTGAAAATCAAGATGTAAATTAAAAACCTTCTGATCTGTAAATAAGAACTTCATACTTGAAGAAGTATTTTATGACTTACAAAATTAATCATTAAAAAGGAAACATACACATATGCTATTTTGAACATTATGTATGCCTAAACCTAATATAAAAAGTAGTATTTTAAATTCTCCTTGGACAAAATATTCTATGTCAGAGAGATGTTATCCATCTCTTTAGATGGATAGCTTTAGAATACGATGACTTTTTTTGTTCTTGAAAATCGCCCCAACGTAGGTATTGTTATTGTGCAGAGTGTGGAATTACCTGAACAACTGGAATCACTTCTGAAATCTCTCAATGGTCTGTGATAGGCTTCATTTTCAAGGAGTCTTCTGAATAGTCCAGTGCAGACTGAGTAACAAGAATCACTTTAAACACTCAATCTTCTCCAAATACAAAATGTTAAATCATTCCAGAGGAAGCAGATAACCAGCATACCTCCTTGGGAAGGGAAAACAATCTGGGTTGAGACTGATTTTTCAAAAATGGTTGCTGTTTTGAACCACAAACCTCTGATATTTTTAAATGATCTACAGAGACTCGTGATAATTGCAAATCACTGCAAAGAAGGTATCTTCTGGTTATTTGTAACAGCTCATTGCAGTATAATTCACATACAGGACCTGTGAGTATTGAAAATGTACAATTTAGTAAATATCAACATGTGTACATCATGAAAACGTGATTCTAATCAAAGTAATGAAACAAGCATCACTGCACCTGCCCTTCCCGATAACCTCAAATCCCCCTTTTCATATCCAGAAGATATCTAAATGGTTAAAAATAAGCACATTTTTTTTTAGCAGATTCATTAAAGCCATCTAGGTCTGTAAGGAAACTCATTGAGAAAGTTTTAAAGAAATGAAATTTCTTTAACAATAGCTCTATCCAGGAAAAATATTTATTGGGTGAAATTAAAGTTTATGCTTTTGAAAGGAAAAGAAGACATGGAAATGTCTTCTAAGTTGTTCATAGTATTTCATTAGCATTTTAACATGTTTAACATTTCTCATTTCAAAAGTTGGTAATTTGATATTTTTTCTTTTTCTTCAAGTCTCCCTACAGATTTATCCATTTATGGATCTCCTAAAAAATTTGATTTTGGTTTCATTTCACTATTACTTTTTTTCTTTGTTATTGATTTCAATGCTGATGCTTATTTACTTTCTTCTGCTTAAGGTTTCATTTATTAGTTCTTCTAGTTTTCTAAGGTAAAAAACTATGAACATGTATTTGAAATGTTTTTCTTTCCTAATGTAGGTGGTACACTATAAATAGCTCTAAAGATATATTGTATTTTTCCTTTTCATTTCATTCAAAACATTTTCTAACTTCCATTTTTATTTTCTTCAATCTGTGATATTTAATTTTTTTTTTTTTTTTTTTGAGACAGGGTCTCGTTTTGTAGTTCAGGCTGGCTCTGAGCTCACTATGTAGTCCAGGCAAGCCTCGAACTCAGCAATCCTCCTGTCTCTGCCTCCCGAGTGCTGGGATTACAGGCCTGAGCCACCAGGCCCGACACTGTGGTATGTGGTATTGATTGCTGGTGGGCGTGAGTCTCCACACCCAGCATTGTATGTGGTTTCCGGGATTGAACTCAGGACCTTGCGCTTGCGAGGTAGGCGCCGGAACCACTGAGCTAACCCTCCGGCCCATTAACTTTTTTGTTGTTGTTGAGACAGTGTCTTGCTTTGTAGTTCAGGCTGGCCCTGAGCTCACTATGTAGCCCAGGCAAGCCTCAAACTCACAGCAATCCTCCTGCCTCTGCCTCCCAAGTGCTAGGATTACAGGCATGCGCCATCAAACCCGGCATTGTGGTGTGTGCTACTGAATGCTGGTGGGCGCGAGGCACCATGCTCAGCCTTGTGATATGTGGTTACTGGGGGATCAAACCCAGGACCTTGAGCTTGCTAGGCAGGCACCAGAACCACTGAGCTAAATCTCTGGCCTAACCTGTGATATTTAGAAATGAATTAGCTTCCAGAAAGGTAGAGATTGAAAAAGACTCTTCTGTTATTTCTAATTTAACTTCCCTGTAGCGAGAAAGTACTCTGGCAAATTTTTAAAATTCATTAAGACTTATTTTATGACCTACAATATGATCCATAAATCATGTGCACTAAAAATCATGTGTTTTCAGCTTTTATGGAATCTAGTGTTCTATCAATCTCAATAAAGTCAAGTTGGATGATAGAATTTTTCAAGTCTTTTACAAACCATTAGACTTTCTATTTGTTCTATCAGCATTGAGACACCAGAGTTGATAATTTTCATTATAATCATGGAGTTGTCTATTTTCCTTTAAGTTCCTTCAATTTTTATTTCATGCACTTTGAATTTTGGTTATATATAAAATTGTAGTGGATAGTTACAGCCTCTTGATTAGTTGAACCTTTCTCATTATTAAAGGATATTCTGTCTCACTGGTAATATTCATTTTTCTGAAATCTATTTGATATTATAGATACTTAATCTATCTGATATTAATGGAGCTGCTACTGCTTTCTTCTGATTAGTGTAAATACAGCATATCTTTATATTCCACAATATATTCTTTTTTTTTTTTTTTTTTTTGGAGACAGGGTCTCGCTTTGTAGTTCAGGCTGGCTCTGAGCTCACTATGTAGCCCAGGCAAGCCTCAAACTCAGCAATCCTCCTGACTCTGCCTCCCAAGAGCTGGGATTACAGGCGTGAGCCACCACGCCCGGCCCACAGTATATTCTTATATTTAATACGTGTGCTTGTACATAGTCTGGTAATTTTTTATTTGATATCAGACATTGTGTGTTTTACATTATTGGATACTTTTCTGTTCCTATAACGTTATTGAACTTTGCTCTAGTACACAGTTTACTTGAAAACTGTTTGATCTCTTTAGGTCTTGCTTTTAATTTATGTTAAGTGAACCAAAGCAACTTTCGTTTTAAAGCTTATTTTTCCCTGTTACTGATGCAGAGCATTTCTGAGTCCCCAACTCTGAGTACTTTATCCAACAACCTTTACCATAAAACATGAAATCCATTTTGGGTCTCTGCTCCCATTTCTTGGCACACAGCTCCTCAATTCCTTGGACTCTCTGACATAATGTCTTTTTGTGTACTGGTGAGATGGCTAGTAGCTAGAAAGTCCTGGATAGCCTTAGGGTGGGGGGGGCAGTTGCCAGGAGAAAGAGCCATATGACAATAAAAGTTCAGATCTTGGGCCGGAGGGTTAGCTCAGTGGTTCCGGCACCTGCCTCACAAGCGCAAGGTCCTGAGTTTGACCCCCAGTAACCACATACAATGCTGGGCGTGGAGACTCACGCCCACCAGCAGTCAATACCACAGACAGCAGTCAATACCACAGACCACAGTGCCAGGCGTGGTGGCTCACGCCTGTAATCCTAGCACTCGGGAGGCAAAGGCAGGAGGATTGCTGAGTTCGAGGCTTGCCTAGACTACATAGTGAGCTCAGGGCCAGCCTGAACTACAAAGCAAGACCCTGTCTCAAAAAAAAAAAAAAAAAGTTCAGATCTTTCAGCCTCACCCAGGACCTTTATGGAAGGACCAAAATCTGAAGACTGAGTTGATCACCAAGGGCCAATAGTTTAGTCAATAATATCTGCTTAATGAGGCACAAAAACACTCATAACAGACAGGGGTTGCAGAGTGAGTTGCTGAATATAGAAAGGTGGCACACCTGGGGTGAACTGTGTTACACGTTTTTCTTTATCTGATTTGGTTTTGTGGTCTCTGTCATGAGAGTAGCTATAAACTCTAGCCATACACAGACTTCTTGTCAGAGATTTGGTCATGGATATTTACAATTTGCCTTGGACACATTACTTCCTTATCCAGGCAGACTATCCAAAGTGTAAGTGCCCAATCATGATCAGATGTCCTTTCTGTAGGAAGCTTGTTTGAACAGGTATTCTTGAGTTATAAGAGTTCAATTTATAGCCGGGCGTGGTGGCTCACGCCTGTAATCCCAGCACTCGGGAGGCAGAGACAGGAGGATTGCTGAGTTCGAGGCTTGCCTGGACTACATAGTGAGCTCAGAGCCAGCCTGAACTACAAAGCGAGACCCTGTCTCAAAAAAAAAAAAGAGTTCAACTTGTGAATTTTTAACTTTGTTATGGTGTATAAGTGATACATGTTTGGTAGAAACTCTTAATTTTAAATTTTTATATAGTCTGGGAAAGTAATATGCAGAATAATAGATTCTTGGTTAGATATATTAAACTCAGCTTTAACTTATATTTTCAACTTACAGTGGGTTTATTTTGGGACATCTATAGGATCAATCATCCAATGTCTTGGAGCATCCATGTTGATAAATATTGTATTTATGTATTTATACCCTCTGGTTGAACTTGTATCCAGTTGATCTCCACCAAGATAGCTGCTCTCTAGAAGAGCTCTGTCCAGGAGTAAAAGTAGGTTCAAGTGTGTTGGTTAGAGGACACAGAGGAAACCATTCAAGGAAACACACAGAATAACCATGGAGTTTCTCTGTTATAGATCTCAGAGATGAGAGGACAATGCTTTAGAGGATCTACAGAAAGGGGGTAGCTGTTCAGAATGTGGTGCTCAACCAGTGGAGGGAAGAGAGGGAAAGGAAGGGCAGAAAGAGGGAGCAAATTTCTGTGTGCCAAGGTCTTTATGGACCAGGTTGTTACCCAAATTGATTTCCCTTTGGGGAGTTCCAGCTGTAAGTATGGAATGAGCAGGTGTAGGTGCTGGGGTGGGGGAGTCATCAGCACAGCTGTGCAACCCCTAATGCATGTGGGTGTCAGTGGGTCAGTCAAATATGTCCTGTCCAGCTCCTTCATAAGGAAGTAGTCACGAGGAAGTGGTTGTAGAAGACAGATATCTGGATTGAGGACTCTGGAGAGTTGGGGGAAGGCAGAGAATCAGAATGTGCATCAGGGGTGACTATGCCTTACTTCTCACATGAGAAGGTCCAAATTATGCCCAGGTGTATAAAATTATAAGACCTCATTACAGCACAGAAGCTCCACACTTCTTTCCCCAAACCTTCCCCTCTGTGTATCTTCCACTGGACTATCCCTGAGTTAGTAATTATAATAAATAGGTAAATGTATGTAAAGTGTTTTTTTTCTGAATTCTGGGAGCCATATTAGCAAAAAACTAACACAAGGAGGAAATTGTGGGAATATCTGATTCATAGTCAGAATCATGGGTGACATATTATCTGAAGTAGGGGGGCAGTTTTGTGGGAGAGAGAGCCCTTACCGTGTGTGATCTGATGCTATCTTCAAATAGACAGTGTCTGAATTGAAGTGTAGGGTACCTAGTGTCCACAGAGAGCTGGAGAATCACTTAGCAAGAAAACCCTCCACTTATTCGGTCATAAAGTGTGCTGTGTTGAGTATGAGTAGAGAGAAAAGTAGATGTCTTCCCCTTATATATCCTCTGAAACATGAGAAGGAAAAAAAGAAAACAAAAACACTGATAAATATTTTGATCACATATACCTGCCAGCTTGTCTTTGTTTGAAAATAGCTCTTATACACGTCCTAGAAAGGGTCTTATTCTTTTAAAATCCAACTTGACAATCTTTACTTTTAATTGGAGTGTTTAGGCCTTGTGTATTTAATGTAATTAATAATATGACTGGATTTAAACCTATCATCTCCTACTTCTCATTTTTGTTATTTACTGCCTTCTTTTGAATTATTTGAATTTTTTCTTTTCTTTACTTTTATTTATTTATTTGTGGGACAAGGTCTTGATTTGTAATTCAGGCTGGCCCTGAGCTCACTATGTAGCCCAGGCAAGCCTTGAACTCACAGCAATCCTCCTGCCTATGTCTACTGAATGCTGGGATTACAGGTGTGATCACCATGCCCAGCACTGTGGTGCGTGGTACAGATTGCTGGTGGGCATGAGTCACCACACGCAGAATTGTGGTATGTGATTACCTGGGATTGAACTCGGGACCTTGCACTTGTGAGGCAGATGCCCAAACCACTGAGCTAAATCCCCAGCCCCAGAATTGTCTGAATTTTAAAAAAATATTCACACATTTCCAAGGATATCTATGAATAAAACAGATACTCATAGACATTTTCTTTTAGAGTGCATATTAATTTAGGGTTTATAGCATGCTTTTTAAGTGATCACTGTCTACTTTAAAATATTATTGCTATTGCTGTTATATAATATAGGAATTTTTGAAACTAGTTTCATTTTCGGCTGTCCATAATTTGTGACATTTAGAAAAATTATTATTTAGATAAATTTTAAGATGAAAAAATGTCTTACGTTTTTCTCATCTGACCATTCTGGTGCTTTCCATTCCTTTGTGTTGATTAAAATGGCCTGTGTTGCTGGGCATGGTGGCTCACGCCTGTAATCCCAGCACTCGGGAGGCAGAGGCAGGAGGATTGCTGAGTTTGAGGCTTGCCTGGGTTACATAGTGAGCTCAGGGCCAACCTGAACTACAAAACAAGACCCTGTCTAAAAAAATAAAAAAAAAAGTCTGTGTCTAGATGTCCCCCCAAAGCCTAATGCAGTCTTTTTAGAGATGGTTTAATCTGGATTATATAATACTGGGATTAAGTACATGCGATTACTAAACCATTACATGTGAGCTATTGATTTGGCACTGTCCTAATCCCAGTGGTCTGAATAAAGCAAAAGGGGCAGAAGAATGTTTCTCTGCCTTTTGCTACCTTGTGTGGAATGGATGAAAATTCAAAGTGGTGGAGACTAGCAGGAGGTCTTTAGGTCACTGGGGCGTGGTCTTGAGCAGGACTGTGGGACCCCAGCCCTTTCTCTTCTTCTCTACTTTCTGGCTGTGAGTGGTGTTTCCCTATGCAGTTCTGCCTTGCCCAAAACAACAGGGCAGATTTATTATGTACTGAAATTTCTGAACTGTGAGCCCAAAATCCTGGTTTTTCTTTGTAAATTCATTACCTCACTAACACTGGGAGGCGGGTATTTCTCTTAAGAGTTTCATGTTTTGCTTAGCTTGTCCTTTTGAGTTACTTTTCATGCTTTGTAAGAGTAGCCTTATTTCTCAGGCTACTCCTGAGTACTAAGACATTACTCTTTTAGAGTGTTTACTTGACACTTTGTGTGCTCTTTTAGGACTCTTCCCTCTGGCGTTCAGAACTGAAATGACTCCTAGACTAGTATGAAATTTTGGGATTTTCCGGTTTAGGTTCCCTGGCAATAGTTCTTTCCCTAGACTTGTAGAGCCTCTTCCCTAATCATACCTAGATTAGCACATAGCCAAAACATCAAGATTTCTGGAGCTTTTCTGTGAACAGTACCTTCCTAATATTCTCTCCTTTAAAACTGGCCTCCCCAAATTCTGGATTTCACGGCTTTAATTCAGTAAAACCTTTTGGTATTCTTTGGATTCATTGTCTCTACATCCTAGTCAGAAACTAATTCGGGGCCAAAACTTGGCAATCACAGGTCTCATTGTGTATACTCCCTTTCTCCTTGGGATGATGGTTCACTGCTTAATGGTTCATGACTCAAATTGGAAATAATGTGGTCCTTGAATTTTTGTCTAGTGTTCTATTTGCATATGATGACAAGACCAGATCCTTTCACCTACCACCTGTGAAGAAATCATGCCATTTTAATCATAATGCGTTGTATTTTCTGCATTTAACAAATTTTTATGGAACATTTACTACAGAGTCCACAAATGTAGAAATTAAATTATTTACAAACCAATACTTACATAAACAAGTAAAATGTTACAATATACCATTTAAATATAGCCCTCCAAATTCCTTAAAACTCTGTGTACCTGGGGATGAATTTTATTCCCTTCTCCCCTGTGGTGCCAACATATTCCAATAGAATATGACTGAAATGATGCTATACTCCTTTTCTAGCCTGAATCATGCTGGCCCTGGAGCTTCTCTGCTGACATAGTGTGGAAGAGAGGCTTGTTGTTCCTGCTGAGCTCTGATCACATTCGGATTTGTAAAGAAGTGATTGTTTTTGCTCTACAGTGCTAGTTTTGGAGTGGTTTTTATTGTAGTTATTAATATCTGGAACAAATATCATATCATTAAGTGCTGTGACAGAGGTAATTAATTCATTAAAAATATTTATTATGTGCCTGGTACTGGTCAGGTGCTGAGTGAGGAAATGCTTTGGGGAAGTCAAAGTGCAGATTCAGAATGCTAAAAGATCTATGTAAATACAAGCAGAAAAAGCTGCTTGTTTTGAAGACATGGAAGTACAGGGAAATTTGGATGGCTGCTAGCAGTTTAGAAAGACTAAAGTGGGAAGTAAAAAAAAAAATGAACATATGAGGAACTAACCATCTACTTTGTATGGATAGAATACTAAAGAATTACGGATTAATACTGAAGGCTGGAGATTCTTTGAATCTTTGATCAAGAAATTAGTTTAATTAATGACTTTCTTCCCAATAGGTTACTTTCCAAAAAAAGTTAAGTCACATAAAGGCTTTATTCCTATATTTCCAGGATATAGGATGGTGCTTGACAAACGTAAGGAGTTAATAAACTTTTATTGAATGAATAGCAGAAGAACATGTAAGAATCTTAAGATCAAAGAATTGTATTTGTGTGTTAGAAAAATCATTCTGACAGTGGAGATAGTTTGAAGATAAATAGGTGTATTAGCTTGGGCTGCACTAACAAAACACCACAGTATGAGTGATGTACACAGCATAATTAATTTTCTCACAGTTCTGGAGGTTAGAAGTCTGAAATCAGTGTGTCAATATAGTTAGGTTCTGATGAGGATTCCCCTGCTTGCTTGAAGATAACTGTCTTCTCACTGTATCTTCACAAGTAGAAATAGCAAGAGGGCAAGCATTATGGTGCCTCTCGTGATAAGGGCACTAATCCCATTACAAGGGCCCATGCTCCACTGCCTTATCTAAATCTTAATTTCCAAATCCCACATCTACAAACTATCATCATGTGGGTGTTGGGGCTTCAGGATAGTAATTTTATGTGAATACAGTTTATTTCATAGCAGTAAGAAAAAAAATACTAGGAGATGAATCTAACACAGTAGTATTTCCCCTAATCACTTTATACCCAGGGGATGAATTCCAAGCCCTCTAGTGGATGCCCGAAACTGCATAGTACTGACCCCAATATATATATTCCCCCCCCCCACACTTACTTGTTAGGATAAAGTTTAATTTATAAGATACACACAGTGTTAAGAAGTTACTGTCAATAACTAGTAATAAAGAGAACAATAGTAACAATATTATAATAAAGTTACATTAATAAGGTCAAATCGCTAAGTGACTAATGGGAGGTTGTACCAATTTCTCCACGACAGTGGATAATTTTTGTTATATACACTACAAATCCATACTTGAAGTTGCTGGGAATCAAGAATCAATTTCTAACTTCATTTTCTCAGCAGTTTTCCTTTTTTTTCTTCCTCAGTTTCAGAAGGCGATCTCGGGCCACGAAAGACCCGTTTTCTAATCATCACATCTGCTTGATGATCGCACGCTTAGTCAGGAGCTGCTGACGCCCCACTAGGAGAGCTTTCCGCAAACTCGGAGGCCGGGCGCTCGGGGACTCCCGGGAAGATGCCAGCGCCCTGACACTCCCCTCTTCAGGGATATCAGCCAATTCCTTCAGCTCACATGACTTCATACAAGTTCTTGTCGTCTCATCCAGCGAATTAAACTCATAGTCTCTATGCTTAGATGACTCAAAGGAATCTTTACCTCCTTCGCAGGACTACAGTGTTTGACAAACGGCCACATTTGGGGCTGGGGGGAGAGTAAAAGGAATTCGTTGGACCCTGCCTTGATCATCTTTCTTTTTCCTCAATCAGATGCACTCTTAAAGTTGTTAGTCGGCCTCGGTACGCCTGGAGGACCCTGTCCTCCGGAACCATTTGACCAAAGACAAAGCAGAAAATGCAGTCGTTAATCTTACCCTTTTATGTGCGTAATCAAAAGAATTGCTAGGTCGAGGGTGTTCGCTGCGTGGTTCTGCTCTGGTGGGCAGACTCTGGCCAGATTCGGGACAGGCAGAGCCGAGGGCTCCTAGATTCCCGACATGCTCAGCGCGGGCCCCTACCAAGGGGCTTTGCTGTTGCCGCCGCCGCCGCCGCTGCTCCCGCGGTTGCTGGGGGTGGATGAGAGGTGGAGCTGTTGCGGACCAGGTGTGCTCAGTCTCTGCAGCCGGTTTTGCCTGAGGAGTCTTTCTTCTCACGACGCACCCTGACTCCGGTAGTGCCAAGGGGGAGTCCCTGCGGACACCTCGACTCGCTCTTGAGATGCCTCTCTTTGCCACCAATCCCTTTGACCAGGATGTTGGTGAGTGTTAATACCGCTCGCTGTCCATCCCCGCCGGGGGACTGCAAGCCCATTCTGTCTGCCCCCTCCGTACGTTCTGGACCCCGGGGTCGCGGCTAAGCTTACCCCCTTTTCTGAGATTCTTTCTTTAGGAGCTGAGTCAAGGTTTAGAGTTTGCCGTACCGTCTTTGAAAGAAATGGGCCTCAGAGAATCTCTGAAATGGCCTTTGAACCAGGACCGTCCGTGGGTTTCGAGGGAGCTGCTCAAGAGGTTGTTGTCCGGGCCCTGGGAGGAGCAGCTGCTGTGGCATCTGGTGCTGGGACTTCGCTTTTGGAAGCACAGCGAAGGGCTCAGGCTTCTCTCGGGTAGAATGGGATTCTAATCCCCGTAGCAGAGCTGTTTCTGTGCCCGAACGTTAAGTATGTGAAACTAGCAAAATGTTTCAGATAAGGTTCTTTGAGGGATTAAAAGTATCTGTTTTAGTGGACCCTGGAAGAAAGACCTCGATTAGGGGTGGATTTAGAAGTCCTGTAGAGAGTAAGATGAGATACGTGGCAATACCGAAACTGAAGACTTGAGCCTTTGGAGTGTGTGCCTTTTTCAGGTTGGGTCTTCTTCACACGTTGAGAAGTGTTCAAGAGAACTTTGAATCTGGAAAGGCGTCTGAAATGCTAAGTTTTTATTGTTTCCTGAATTATTGGTATTAGGTAGGGTCAATATCAAGCTGTGTTTCAAGCCAATTCAACAAGCTATGTTTTGTTTACTTATTGCATTTTCTGCTCTGAAGATAATAATTACGGGATTTGAATTTCTGAATAGAGAATTTTAGGGTTCTTTGAATGTACTTAGAAACTACCTTGTTATGCAAGTGTGGTATGAAAGCAAGACACAACTACAGTATTCAAGACCTGTAAGGTAGAGTGTAATGATTAGTGGAGGAATACAAGAATAACCTTATGGAGTTACTTTGTACATCTTTGCTGAATCTGATTATGAAAAATGAGTTTTGAATTTTGCTGTTTGGACTCTTCTTTACCGTATGTCACTGAAACTTAGAGATTTGGGTTAAGAGTACAAAATGGTTCAATTCTGTCCCTGCCACTTTCTAGCTCATGGTAAAATCAGGTAGAGAGGCAAGGTAAATTTCTTTGAGTTGCAGTGTCTTCAGCTTTAAATGAGGGAATACACATGCTTCTGTTCTGTAATTAAGTGAAATATTATGTGCAGTTTCTATACAGTGTCTTGTGTAATTACTAGATGCTTGCCCTTTTTTTTTCTCGCAGTTTAAATAAATGCCCTGAATCTTAACAGTGGATAGAACTTTAGAGATCACTGATAATTCTAAATAAGTAATGAATTGAGGAATTGCATTTAGTAAGCATTTGACTCATCATTTGCAGAACACAGCACCCATTGACATAAGAGATAGAGTGATGAGCAAGGTCTTGCTGCTGTCGGTTTTACAGCTTATTCCGTCAACTGGAGGACAAATGCTTAAGATGAAACAACACTCCCTTCTTCTGTTTCTAGCACCCTTGTCTAACTTGAATGATTCTATGTAATATGTAATGAACTGTCCAGTTAACCAGATTCACCTTAATAGCCTATGACTTGTTAGTTTTTTTGTGTGCTAGGTATTGAAGCAATGCACGTTCTAGTTGTTTTTTTTTTTTCCAACACACATATACATTGATGCATTGGATTCAGGTAAACTTCTCAATGCTAAACCTGTTCCTTGCACCTACACCACCCAGTTTGAACACAGGCTCCTTCTTGCCTTTATGCTTTTGTCTTTGTTATTTCATCTGCATATCTTCATATTTTCATTCTAAGGTAGAGCCAACTTGTTTTACCTGAATTATTTCCTGATTACTTTAACCTAGGGTTTTTCAGTACCAAGGGTATTGATCTTTTTGTATTAGATAAATATCTTTTGGGGAGTCTGCCTTATACAGTGTAGGATGTTTCACCTCATCCTTGGCCTTTATTCACTATGTGCCTGTTGACTTCCCCACTGTCTGTCATGATTTTAAAAGATTCCAGGGGTTAGTAAATGTCCCTAGGGGTATGGTCAAAATAGTTTCCAACTGAGGAGACTCTTCCAGTTCACTATAATTTATAACTTTTTCCAAATTTCTGCAAATTACTTTAGTTTTTTTTTTTTTTTTGAGACAGGGTCTCGCTTTGTAGTTTAGGCTGGCCCTCAGCTCACTATGTAGCCCAGTCAAGCCTCAAACTCAGCAGTCCTCCTGCCTGTGCCTCCCGAGTGCTGGGATTACAGGTGTGAGTCACCACGCCCAGCATTGTATGTGGTAACCAGGATCAGACTCAGGGCCTTGCGCTTTCGAGGCAGGCACTGGAACCACTGAGCTGAATCTCTGGCCCATTTTAGTATTTTTTTATGTTTACCAAGTTATTTAGGGTTAGAAATATTCTCGGTTTTATGTCTTAATTATTATGGTGGTTGCTACCTGGTAGGTATTTTATATTTTTTGAATGTAGAATGTGTCAGCTGAACCTTCTGGGCAGTAAGCTTCTTCAGTACAGAGGTGTTGTTTTGTTCCAGAAAAGCTTACTTTTTAAAATTAGTCAAGTTTTGTATTTGAATTAGTTCTCTTCATGATCCACGTATTGAAATAGCACAGAAAGTTTAAGAAGAGCCTTTAGTCATCCCCAATTAGTAATACTTGGACAAAGTCCCATCCTTAGTTCTTCTACTGTATAGCATAAAGGATACAGTATGTAGATCATAGAATCCCTTTAACTGTTCCCTCTTACCTTGTCCACCACTGTGTCAGTTATGTTAAGTAACCCCAACCAATTCATTTAATGCAGTTATCAGTCATTTTATATTTGCATACATTTACACTGTTTCAAAATTGTTTTCAGCCTTATTTATACACTGAAATTATGAATCAGAAATTGACTGTTTTATGTAATGTAACTTACTATATTGAGGCAGAGTACTGGTGATATCCTTTCTCCTGAAGATACGCCCAAACTTTACTAGAGTGTGTGAGCTCTGTTAGGATGGATTTTTGCCTAACATGTAGACCAGTGTCTGGTGCTGATAAACACTCAGTAAACCTAATGAATAAATGCATTTCTCTGGACATTATATTTCTACTCAACTCTTTTTTAGCATTTATTGCTTCTCCTTTTTGTAGTATCCAAATGTGGAATGCCATGAGAATCGGTTCTGGATTGTTTTCTCCTTTCACATTTTTTTTTTCTTTTGAATTAAAGGCAGTGCTTGAATTCAAGTCTCAGATTTGTTACCAGACTTTGGACCAACTCCTTAAGTTTCCTCTACCTCTGCTTTCTTATTTTCACTATGGCATGTGGGGATAATAGTTCTTAATTTACAGAATCATTAGAGTTGAGTTAGTGTTTGTGAATATTTAGAAAACTTTCTGTGCTTTTATTTATATTTTTAAAAACCTCCTCTAATTGTTTCACTTTAAGTACCCTGTGTACTCAGATGACTCAAATTTATGTACCTAATCTTAGCTGAGTTTAATTTAGGTGTCTGTATGTTGAGCATCTCCACTTGGGTTCTGAAAGGAGTCTAAAAACAAAACACATCAAAAACTCAATTCTTAGTTTCTTTCTGCAGAGTTTCTCATTCTTTCATCTTTTCCTACTTCAGGAGATGGTGGCGCTAATATTTCCTGCCACTTGTTTCTGAAGTCTAGAATCCATCATTGATTCTGTTTCCTTCCAAATTCCATATCCATTTTACCAGCAAGATCTTTGGTGTCTACTTAAAAAATATATCCAGAAACTCTTTACTTCTCTCTACCACAGAGTTATAGTTAGTTATTGGGAGCTCTTTCAGAGACTTGTGTCAAGAGCTTTGAGGTAGTCAGTCACCTAAAGTTATGTACAAAAGCTAGGGCTACTTAAAACATTTTAGATAATGTCACTTATCTGCAAGTATACCACTTAGAGGGAAATGCAGATCTTTGTTGTGGCCTATAGCCTGACCACTTTCTGGGTCCCTGAAGCGATTACGATTTCCTGACTCTGTCTTCATCATGCCGTGCTTCTTGGCTACTGCATGCTCATTTCTGCCTTTGAAACTGTTTTATACCATTTTCTTTGCCTGGATTGCTGCTGTTCTAGGTTATTTTAAGGTCTTGCCATTTTCTATAGAGGCTTTCCCTAGTTAACGCCTGCTTTTTTTTTTTTTTTTTTTTTTTTTTTTTTTTTTTTTTTTTTTTTTTTTTTTTTTTTTTTTTTTTTTTTTTTTTTTTTTTTTTTTTTTTTTTTTTTTTTTTTTTTTTTTTTTTTTTTTTTTTTTTTTTTTTTTTTTTTTTTTTTTTTTTTTTTTTTTTTTTTTTTTTTTT
>PVIC010023829.1:0-26540 GCA_004025085.1 Thryonomys swinderianus
AATCGATGGACTTTATCTCAATTTAATACAAGCTATTTATGAGAAACCAACAGCCAGCATCATACTTAATGGGCAAAAAATGAAACCTTTTACACTAAGGTCAGCAATCTATTATTTTTAAACTGAACTGCTTCATGAACTTTTCTTCAGGACAAAGCACAAGACTCTCTAGTGGTTAAAGAAAAGGAACATATTCACTCTGAATAAATACTTCTTACATCAAGCTTGCAATGCAAATGGAAAGTCCACTCCAGTTTGGAACTGTCACCTGACATAGTCAGATCATAAAGTGAGCTGTGACCACCCTGGAATTAACATTTGGAGCCTCAGTACTACTGACTGCTTTCAGGCCTCTTGCTGGATGGAACCTAATTATACCTCTTCTTTGTTATTTTTGGATACAAATTCCCATTCCTTATTCATTTCTGTGTGGAATTTGTAAACAAAACCTCACTTGCACTGTCCGAGATCAGTTGCTTTATAAACAATCCAGAATGGAGTGAAGCCCATCCCTTTTGTCTTCTACATTAACTTATTTGCTGCAGCAAAGCCCCAGACAGCCCTCAGAGAGACACAGTTACAGGAAAGAAAACTGATTACGAGGGAAAGATTGTAGGGTCATGAGATTTATTCCCCCTGTGTGCAGTGTCTGCTCTGCTCAATAGCCTGCAGTCACCTTGCCATAAAGCATCGCTCACACTGGAGAAGCTAATCGTGCAGCTGCACGCGAGGGGAATAGTAAATGGAGGTTCCCACAGCACAAGACTGAACACTCAGGAGCTTAAGATACTGCAGTGGAGATGAGGCCAGTCGCACAGCATTTTAGTTGAGCATTACTTTGGAGCTCGCAACCTCGCATTGAGACTCTCAAAAATTATTGATTTGGATACAAATGTGGAGAAGGATTAACATTTGCCTTGTTTTCTGTGAAAGTCAAAATAAATGTACATCAAAAACCTGAACCTGAGTTAGACTGTCTCTATGTGTGAGACAGAGATTGAGTAACATATACAGAAAGCTGGTATGGGAGCTTAATATGGAATAATAAACTGCACATAATTTTATTTAGTCAATATTATTTTGATATTTTGATTTACTCCATATTGTTTATAATAATACACAGTCTTTCAAAGGTAGGAAAGCTGACTCCTTCTGAAGTAGCAGTAATGGGTGAATTTGCTTCTCAGCTTATGGACTGTAGGCTGTTTCTTCTCTTCTATTGTGTTTCAAGAGGGCCACCGGATGCAGCGGATGGTTCCCCACCTGCTCTTTATTGAAACCTCACACTGTACCCGAAAGGGTAAGAGAGTTGGGAGAAGACAGCTAAGAGGTCAACAGCAGTTCAAGCCAAAATTGCTGTCACAGCAGCTTGTTATAGCTTTTGGCTTTGATGTACAGCTACAGTGCTGTGAAGTTCAATAAATGCCACGCTCAGGTCGGCTCCATTGGGTGTGGCTGTGACCAGAAGTCAGGTTTCAGCCCTCGCTCTGACCTCTGGGAGATTTCTCAGTGACTCTGCCAGAGCAGAAAGTTTAGACTTTCCTACCCAGAACTGCCTGGAGAGCGTGCATAAAAGAATGCTGAGGAAGAGAAGGAAAGCCAGAATGAAAGGCTCCACGGTCAGAATTCCCCCAAGGCTGCTTCTCTTGTAGGACAGGGAAAGTGGGAGAAGAGAGCTAAAGTACTCTGAAGCAAGTTACACATTTTCAGACTCATTTTACCCTCCCAAGGTAGGGTTACTGTCCCCATTTTTGTGGGTGACTTAACTGAGGCTCAGAGAAGACAAGCTGTTTTCTCAAAGCTTCTCCACTGGTTGGAATTCTGCAGAGACGAAGCTGGGAGACTCTACAGCTGCCTGATTCCAAAACTGTATCTAAAGTAAGTGGCCCCACCCCGTTGTTCAGCCCAGTGTTTACTCACACAGGAGCCCCCACCTTCCTCTGCCTCTTCCTGCCATGTGATCCTGGCCAGAGGAGCCCCTCTCACCTGGCTTCTCTTCCGTAAAAGAACAGAATTACTACCACTGTCTGCACAGGCTCTTAACGTGGGTTAAATGAGTTAATCTGTGCCCAGTGTCTGGCCAGGTGTGGGCACAGAAAAGGTGCCTGCATCTGCTGGCATCCACGCTGTCTCCTCATATAGCTGCCAACTTCCAGAGCTCCCTTAGTTTAACCAATGGCTCAAAATTTTCTTCTCCCTCCACCGAGGAGCGAGAGCAAAAGTCACAGCACCTTATCATTCCCCTTTTCCAACACTGAAATAGTTCTGACAAATACCTGGAAGTATTTTCTCAGTTGGGCCCTAGACAAGTCCTCAGAGAGGCACTGCCCCTCCATGGGGGCAGAAATGCCACATGCTGATGCTCAGTGACAGAAGACCCGGCCGGACTTGCTCACGTTATCGGTCGTTCGCTCCTGAGTAGCTGAAAGCTCTGACACTCTTAGCTTTTCTAGCGAGCATTCCGAATCCTGCTTAATGCATATCAATAAGTGACGTGTTAGTGAAGTTTGTGAAATAATTATTTCACTTTAAGATAGTGATTTACATCCATGCACTCGAGGTTCTTTCTTATTTAAAATGGTCAAAGAACTATAACTATCACAGGCCTGAGCGGCAGAGTGAGGAAGCGGAAAATGGTACCTTCCTTGGCCAGAGGCACAAGGAACTGTGGATTTAGGGTTTTGTTGCACAGTAGTGAGAAACGCTTATTTTAGGATATTTTGGTTATTTTTATTAGTATATAACTGCAAAACACGATGAATACATTTCTCGAGGAAGTTGGTACACGTCCTTAACATCTCTTAATTCTCTTTTTGTCTGCAGCACTTCCCAGCCCCCCTCCCACCTCCCTCTCTTGATCCCCTCCCCATCTATAAGTGCTGTTTCTATTTTCTTCTTTTATTTTGTATCCCCTTTCCCTTCCTTCTCTCCCCTCTATTTCTCTTCCCAGTTGAATAGGTCTCTCTACTACCTATAACTATTTTTTATTTTGGTCTTTATATTTTGAATTTCTCACATAAGAGCTTGTCTGTCTGCTTTATTTATTCATTTAATAATTATGGTATCAAATTAATCCATTTATGTACAGATGTCTCAACTTTGAAAAAATTTTTATTTATATTTATTGGTACATTGTATGTACTTATCATGATCACACTCAACATTGGGAATTTGTACCAGCATATGATGTGATTTAATTCTCATTATTTTCCATTCCCTTAACCACCCCACAACCCCTAAATAAGTAACCTTTGTTTCCCTTTTCTTATTACCATCACATTTTTCCTTGACCTCTCATTACTCACCCCTCTACGTTTCCCTTTGAATATTTTCTATTTCACAATATCCATCATACATTCTAGAACTCATTAACATCTTCAGTTTTTCATACCAGAGAATAGATATGATATTTACATATCTGTGAGCTATTTATTTCACTTATGAGTACGTCCTGAAGGTATGTCCATTTGAGTATAAATGACTCAAACTTATCATTAAGGCGGAGTAATACTCCTTTTTATAGAAAAACCACGTCTTCTTTATCCAATCTCCAGTTGATGGGTAACAAATGGCTCAACTTTATTCTTTATGGTAGAGTATTACTCCATTGTATATGAGTATCATTTGTTCTTCTTTCTCTTCCTCACTCCCTTCCTTCCTTCCTTCTTTTACTTCCTTTCTCCTTCCTTCCTTCCTTCCTCCCTCCCTCCCTCCCTCCCTCCGTCCTTCCCTCTCTCCTGCTCTCTCTCTCTCTCTCTTTCTTTCTTTCTCTTCTTGTTGTTTTTTTTGAGAAAGGGTCTTTGCTATGTAGTTCAGGTTGGACTTGAACTCAGTATATAACTCAATGGCCTCAAACCCAGGGCAATCCTTTTGCCTCAGCCTCCAGAGTGCTGGAATTACAGGTGTGTGCCACCACACGGGCAGGATTATTCAGGATTTTTAAGTGGTCTTGGTTCAGTTTTGATAATTAATATATACCTAGGAAGCTTTTTCTTCTGGACTCTCCAATTTATTGGAATATAGGATTGGAAAGTAGTTGATAATAACCTCATGAATTGTGGCAGTGTGTGCTGTGATTTCATTTGTTTGATTTCTAACTGCATTGATTTGTCTTTTCTTTCCTGTTCTGGATATAATTAAGGGTTTGTCTTTCAAAGAACCAGCTCTTTGATTCATTGATTCTGTGTATTGCTTTTTAGTCTATATTTCATTAATTTTTGCTCTGATTTTTATAATTTCTTTCTTTAGACTAGCTCTGGATTTGGGTTGTTCTTGTTTTTCTAGGACCTTGAGGTGTACTATTAGGTTATTTATTTGGGTTCACTCTGTTTTTCTGACCTGGGCATTACTAACTATAAACTTTCCTTTTTGGATTGCTTGTAGTGGTCCTATAAGTTCTGGTATCATCATTTAATTATAGGAACTCTTATTTCTTCCTTAATATCTTCTGTGATCCATTGATTATTCTAGAGTGCTTTGTTTCATTATCATACTTGTGCATAATTCTGTGGTTTTCCTTGATGCTGATTTCTAGTTTCATTACACTATGATCTTCTATTATGCATGGTAAAATTTTGATTCTTTTGCCTTTACTTAATCTTGCTCTGTTAGCTCTTATGTGGTCTGTCTTGGAGAAAGTTTCATGTACTACTGTGTTAAGAGATTTGGCTTAACATTTTTTTTTTTTTGTCTAGTTGACCTATTTGTGATAGTGAGGATAGAAGTCCCCTACTATCATTGTATTTATCTTATATTTTATGTTCGGTAGTGCTTGTTTTATGAAGCTGGTTGTGCTTTTGTTTATTGTATATATGTTTGTAATTGTTATCTCTTCCTGTTGAATAATTTTTTTGAAGATCTAGGGATTGAACTCAGGACCTTGCACTTGCCAGGCAGGCAGTGGCACTGAGCTAAATCCCAGCCCATGTTGAATAATTTTTTTAACCAATATGTGGTGTCTTTCTTTG
This sequence comes from Thryonomys swinderianus, assembly GCA_004025085.1. NCBI lineage: Eukaryota > Metazoa > Chordata > Mammalia > Rodentia > Thryonomyidae > Thryonomys > Thryonomys swinderianus. The sequence goes on from PVIC010023829.1 coordinate 4,968, forward strand.
CCTTGACTAGTAAGTTTTGACTTAAAGTCCATTTTGTCTGAAAATAAGATATCGACTTTTCCTTGTTTTCTGGTTATTGTTGCATAGAATATTATTTTCCATATTGATTTTTAATCCATGAATTCTTTTTTAGATAAATGTGTTTCTTATGCAGGGAGTACCATTGGATTTTGTTTCTTGATCTTTTCTGCCAATCTCTGTTGATGAAATGAGATTATTCACATTGATAGTTATAATTGATAGGTATTTATTCCTGATTTTTGTATTATTACCCTGCTGTTGATTCTATTTCTTTCCCTTCTACTTAATTGTCCTAACTAGTGTATTTATTCTATTGTGCCTTTTGGCAATGATAGCTTCATTGTTTCCTTCTAAGATATCCTTCAGAAGTTTTGGAGTGCTGCTTCAGTGGTCATGAATTTCTTTAGGTGCCTTTTATCATGGGATAGCTTATTTCCCTATCAATTTTGAAATATAAATTTGCAGGATATATCAGTCTGGATTGGAAGTTCTGTTCTGTTAGGGTTTAAAACACTTCACTCAAGGCTCTCCTTGCCTTTAAGTGCTGTGTCCTTATGTCTGCTGTAACTCTAATGGTTTTTCCTTTACAAGTAATTCCCTGCTTTTCTCTACAAGCTTTTGGGATTCTGCTTTTGTGTCAGATTCTGGTGTTTTGATTATGGTGTATCACGGGGAGGCTCTTTTCTGATCTTGGCTATTTGGGTTCTATCTGTCTCCCTCAACTTTATGTTAAATTATTTTTCACATTTGGAAAGTTTTATCATGTTTACTTATGTAAGCAGATTTTTATGCCTTTTATGCTGTCTTGTGATTTTTTTTGCCAATTCCAATTAATTTTTTGTTAGTCTTCTTTGCATCATCTAGCACCTGTTGGATTCATGTTTTCTTGTTGTTTTAAGGTAGCTTCATTAATTTGTCACTGACAACCCTGTCTCACTCATCATTTTGCTTATTTGGCCCAGTAGCTCCTCACTTATATCTTCTGTGAGCTTGCCAAATTCCTTATTCATCTGTTTTGTTATCTCCCCTGATACTGGTTCAAATAATCTAGGCATGCAGCTTTTGTTTCCTCCCCTTCAACACCATGGGTCACCACTGGGAGAGTTGATGACTTGTCTTTCATGTATCCTTTGGTTTATTTGTTTGCTTTCAGTGCTGAGGCTTGCAGGCTGATTATATTGGATAGCTTTCTTACTGGAATGGAGACCTCTTTAGTTAATGCCTACTTTTCAGAGATATTCTCTGAGCATGACCAGCTATTGGCCTCTACCTCTATGGAGGTGATTCATCCCAGATCCAATCACCTCCATTTATTTGTGAATAGAGGCTGCAGTTTATTTGGCTCATGAACTGATTTTCTAGGATTGTGCTATAGTATTGTTTATGATTCCCAACCAGTCTAGAAATTGTCATACAGAGAAACCCAATTGATAGCAACAACTATGTCACCTTGGCCATTGTAATAAAATCAGTAACAACTAGTGTCCAATACAAATTGGATATTGACAGACTTTAAGAACCATCCTTAACCATAGAAAAGAAATTACTATTATAGTATAAGCACCAAGACAAAACAGATGTTAATGTACAGGAAATATCAACTAATGGAACAATTTTACCTCCACTAAAATACAATTATGTTCAAATAGTGATAAGATATAGTTCACTACCTATAGATTCATAAAGCTTAATGGCTATACTAATAAGGATAGAGGGAATGGGGAATGAGAGCATGAAAAAAGAAAAATTTGAAAAATTAAGTGATGGGAAATTGGAAGAAAACAATAAAAGTGAATAAAGAATCCTATTATGGAGTAAAATTAACTATTAATTTTAAGAGTGTTAGCTAAAAGTAAAAAAAATCCAACAAAATGGACATATAGGGAGAGTAAACTAAAGGAAAAAATAATAAAGGAAGAAAATGAGAGTGAGAAAAGAGAAGAGAGAGAGAGAGAAGAGAAAAAGAGGAACAAAACAATAATACATAAAGAAGAAAACAGAAAATAAAACTCCACTCCCCCAAATAATAAGGGAGAAAAAAATGTGTCAGAAATTTTCTTACATATTTCCAAGTGAGTGCTTTCCTTCCAGGAATCTGTAGTATTTGGAATTCAGCTGTGCCAGCCAGACACTGCAATCTCCACCCCATGCAGGGGTTACAGCTTACACAGAAAACCATTCACTGGGTAGAGGGGTAAACTTTCTTATATATGTCTTCTAACTTTAGTGTAAAAACAAAATTGCCAATGTTGTAAAAATAACTCAAATAAGCAAACTTTCCTTTCTCCTTTTCCTAAAACAATTTCTGATAAGCCACCTTTTAAATCTCAAATCTTCAAAGATGTAGAGCTTCATTAAGCTCAGACTTTTATTGAGCACTCACTTTGTGCTAGAATGAGCATTTCACTCACAGCTAACATCATATAAAAAGATCTACAAGCAAGAGAGAAAGAATACCTGGGACAATCAAGGAGCTACAAGAATGGGTTAGTACCTAGGAGAAAGAACACCAGGCCTGGAGAATTTTAATAGGTATTCAAAGTAATCAAATAAAAGGAGTTAATCTAGGGGAAATATCCTCTGAAATGCTCTTACTCAGAAAATTTGACAAATAAAAGGTGAATCACCAATTCTTTCTAATATTTCAATACAAGATTGGGGGACAGTGTATTTATAGAAACAAGACAGTTGGAAGCTAAGAAAACTGCTATAAGATTAGAAATATAGCCCTTAAAGTAGAAGAGAGAACATTGAATCCTATTATAAATTGAATTGGTAAATTAGATGGTTCTGTTGAGAAATTCTCCCAGAACACAGAAGAAAATATGCAAACATAACCATATGCATGTAAAGGAAAAATGTAGAGGGACAAATCCACAGACCTAGTATAGATTCAATAAAATACCAAGGAAGTAGCTAAAGAAAACAAAGAAGAAATAGAAGCAAAATGATTCTACACTTAAACATGTAAGTCTTCAGATACCTGCTGTCAGGTGGAATTAGTGTACAGGTTCTCACACTTAGATAATGGTGAATGAACTTTTCTTTCTACACTCAGGCAAAAACAAACAGAGGTTATCTAGAAAGAGAAAAAAAAAAAAAAACACGTCCCAGCATACTGCTTTTTCACACTGCAACTGATGTGGTGAATAACACAGCAAAAGTTTTGAAAGAAAAGACCACTGATCATGAATTTCCTATTTAGTTTGTACATGAAGGCAACAAAACATCTATTCTGAAAAGTCCTATAACTAATAACATTTTCCTCTTTTGGAGAAAAATTCCTTGAAAATATCCTGTAACTATGTTAAAAAATTAAAATAAATAATTCAAATTGGAAGAACCTAATTTACAACAAAATACAAACAATGAAATAGTAAAATTTTTTATCGTGTATGAATGCATGAATCATTTTTATTAATATTAGGAAATTTAGCAAAACACATAAAAGCTGAAAAGCTGGATCCAGATGATCATTTTAAATATGTTTTTTAAATTTCACCTTGCATGAACAAAGCCTACAGAGGAACAATAAAAAACAATCTAATGGAATTTAATAAAAGATGAAACAAAATAAAAACAGGAAATTTGAAGAAGAGAATTTAAAAAGCTAAGGGGATAAGATGTTCAATCAAATAATCAGGAAATAGAAATTAAAATAACAAAGATATACCAATTCAGGCCAGAGGGTTAGCTCAGTGGTTCCGGCGCCTGCCTTGCAAGTGCAAGGTCCTGAGTTCGATCCCCGGTAACCACATATAATGCTGGGCGTGGAGACATGCCCACCAACAATCAACACCGCATACCACAATGCCGGACGTGGTGGCTCACGCCTGTAATTCCAGCACTCGGGAGGCTGAGACAGGAGGATTGCTGAGTTTGCGGTGGCTTGCCTGGGCACCATAGTGAGCTCAGGGCCAGCCTGAACTACAAAGCGAGACCCTGTCTCCAAAAGCAAAAAAAAAAGATATACCAATTCCCATTTATCTGGTTGTTAAAGATTTGTATATCTGACATTACTATTGACTATGAAATATGAACTCAGTTTATTGGTGGGAGTTTAAATTAGTACTAATACTACAGAGTTTGGCAATAAAAAGCAGTAGTAAAGACATGAATGCCCTTTGATTTAGCAGTTCCACATCTAGGTATATACTCAACAGATATTTGCATATGTGTCCTGTGTAAACTTCTCCAATGATGCTCATTAAGTAGGGTTTACAATGGTGAAAGGTTGGGCACACACTCAGTATCTATCAGAAGGGGTACTGAGGGGCTTGAGATTTATCTCAGTGGTTCCGGCTCCTTCCTAGCAAGCGCAAGGTCTCTGGTTCGATCCCCAGTAACCACATTCAACAATACTGGGCATAGTGATTCACACCCACTAGCAATCAGTATCACACACCACAGTGCCGGGCGTGGTGGCTCACGTCTGTAATCCCAGCACTTGGGAGGCAGAGGCAGGAGGATTGCTGAATTCAAGTCCTGCCTGGGCTACATAGTGAGCTCAGGGCCAGCCTGAACTACAAAGTAAGACCCTGTCTCAAAAAAAAAGAGGGGGGCTGGAGATGTAGCTCAGTGGTTCCGGCGCCTGCCTCGCAAGCGCAAGGTCCTGAGTTCGATCCCGGTAACCACATACAGTGCTGGGTGTGGCGACTCACGCCCACCAGCAATCAATACCACATACCACAGTGCCGGGCGTGGTGACTCACACCTGTCATCTCAGCACTCGGGAGGCAGAGACAGGAGAATTGCTGAGTTCGCGGCGGCTTGCCTGGGCTACATAGTGAGCTCAGGGCCAGCCTGAACTACAAAGTGAGACCCTGTCTCAAAAAACAAAACAAAACAAAACAAAACAAAAAAAGAGGGGTGCTGATAAATGAACAATCAAATGATTCAGTTAAAATTAGCAAACTATATAATCCCAGCACTCGGGAGGCAGAGACAGGAGGATTGCTGAGTTGACGGTGGCTTGCCTGGGCACCATAATGAGCTCAGGGCCAGCCTGAACTACAAAGCGAGACCCTGTCTCAAAAAAAAAAAATTAGCAAAGTATATATGTGTTTCAGCTTAATATAAAAAATGTAGGCTTAGAGGGCCAGAGGGTTAGCTCAGTGGTTTCGGCGCCTGCCTCGCAAGTGCAAGGTCCTGAGTTCGATCCCCGGTAACCACATATAATGCTGGGCGTGGAGACATGCCCACCAACAATCAACACCGCATACCACAGTGCCGGACGTGGTGGCTCACGCCTGTAATACCAGCACTTGGGAGGCAGAGACAAGAGGATTGCTGAGTTCGCGGCGGCTTGCCTGGGCACCATAGTGAGCTCAGGACCAGCCTGAACTACAAAAGCGAGACCCTGTCTCAAAAAAAAAAAAAAATGTAGGTTTAGAAAGAGATAGATAAGTTCTAGAATGGTTTATACACCATGTTAGCATTTATAAGCTCTCAAGGCTTTCAAGCCCATACACATTACTATGAACTGGATTGCCTGCACAAACAGCTAATAACAGTAAGAGACAAGGACTGCAAAGAGATACACTAATTTATAAAGGTGATTGCTCTGGACAGGAAAGGCAGGAGAGTTTTGAGAATCTGAAGTGCAACAGGCATTTTAATTTCAAAGTGTTTCACTGCCTGTATTTAAAACAAACAAATAAACAAAAAAACTAAAGCCAAGAGGAATGTTAACCTTAGTTAATTCCTAGCAGTGGATATATGGGTGTTTGCTTTACAATTCTTGTATTTTATTTTTAAATCCATTCTAAATTCCCCAAAGTTAGCAAATATCTACCTTTCTCTTTCTAACAGTGATTCCCTGAAAGCCTGACTGATGGCTTTGTAGAGGCTTATGCAGCTTTTCAAATATTAAAAACACCAATGAAACTTACTTGTGTGCTGGGTATGCATGCTGTATTTGGGCAGGTTACATTTCTGTCTTTTAAAAGTATTTGAAGAAGATTTTGATTTGCACAGTGGTTGGCTTCCATGACTGGTATTTAGCATTGAACTATTGATGTTAAACATCCTGCAATTGCAAGTCTGTACCAGATAATGCAGAACTTACCAGCTCCAAATCCCAGTTATGTTATTTGAAAAATATCAGGTTAGGAATTGCATTCAATTGAAAACAACAGAAAACTTTATGCACGAGGGTTTTCTTTTCCTTATGCTGCAGGAAGTCCAGAGTCTCACAATAGCTTCAGAAGGTCCAGGGATTAAGGCCAGTGTCCAAACAGGAGGAAGGAAGGACTGGAGGAAGAAATAGTCCTGTCTATGCTTGAAAGCCGTACTTTTCCAAAACTTTTCAGTGCTCCTTTCCTTAGGTCTTACTGTACTGCATGGCCTTCTTGCTGCAAGAGGTTAGTTTTTGGATTGTGTATCGTTTGAACTAGAAGAAAGGAAAAAAAGGGGGTTTCGAAAGAGTATTAAGTAAACCAACTCACAGTATTCATTACAAAAGTAAATAGATTAAATTTTTGTATTAAAATAAAATAAGTAAGTGTATCAAGGTTCAGCACTCAAGTTTAAAAGAGAAGGGATTTAAGGCAGGAAATCGAATGACTAGTAAAGCAGAGAAACAAAACAGGGAAGGAGGCAGCCCAGAGACTGCAGCCTCAGGAAGCCATTAGCCACTCGAGACTAGAAAGACACAGGGAGAAGCAGAATTTCTAGGGTCACTTGTAGAAGTTGAAACTGGACAGGCCTGTCTGTCAGGAGCTTCCAGGGAGGAGCTGCGTCTCCTACACAGAGCAGTAGTGTGAAGGAAAGGGCCTGGCTTCTCCCTTTCTCATAGCTGTTTCTTCGGCCAAAACCAGCAAGAAACCAGACATGTCAGTCTGCAGATGCCACTGTGTGACGTGAACTGAGAAGGAGACGAGGAATGAAGAGGAGGGTAAACAGGTCCAGAGCCAGGTACGTAAGGTCAATATACAAAACACACTCCTCTGTGAAGTCAAGGGAAAAATGGACAAAAGAAGTAAATCAGGAGCAACAAAATTAATCTCAGATGATGGGAAACTCAAAGTGCAGGCCATTAAATAAGATGAACAGTTTTTCTTCCTTTTCCTCCCCTTTCATTTCTAAAGAATTGCTAACAGGGACAGTTCATAATGGTTCAAAACCTTTTAGAGACACAAAAAGAAATCCACATCAGCCATAATCACAGAGGTTAACTTTAATCCCTTTGATAGATCAAGCCAACAAAAGTAAATACAGATACCACAGTTGAGTATGAATAATAGCCCACATCAAGACATATGGGAATAGCCAAACCTGAAATCAGAGATAGTCACAGCTTTAAGTGCTTTTATTAGCACACAAGAAAAATGAAAATGAATGGGTTTAATTATGGCCTCAATTCAAGAGGACATAAAAACCAATATAACTTTAGGAAAGTCAGAAAAAGAAATCAATAAAAATAAAACAGAAATCAATACATTTAAAAGAAGACTGGAATTGATAAATTTACTGAGGCCTTTGCAAAAAGATCAATACAGCAAAAACTCTTGGAAGACCTTTCAATAAAAAGCAAGGAAAGACCCAAATATACAGCTTTAAGAAAAAAAGTTGATGTAAACACAGGTATTGAGAGCAAACATACTACATATGACTTAATACATGTAAAAATCTGAATAAGGATGATTTATAATGAAATAGAAAAATTGCAAAAGTGAAAGATGCCTTATAATAGCTCATGAGACCTGACAGAACTGTCATGAAGTGAGTATTTCTCTTGTAGGACATCTGTCATAGGACATTGCATTGACATTTACCAGGAAGTTGAATTTATTGATGTTCTCTCTATTAGAATATGAACTTCCTGTGGGCAGTGCCTGTCTTATTTGATTTTGTAGTTCTGGTATCTGGTTGTAGGATACACTATGGATGCTAGGGGATGTTTGTTGCTATAAATTTATTTTCTCCCTCCACCTTCATTTCTTTCTCCCTTTGCCCTCTCCTCCACCCCACCCCCATAGAATAATCAGAAGTATAATCCATTCAATTTAGAATAAAAAGTGGCCTAGTGCCTTCCTTATAGTCTCCTGGTGAGCTGTTCTTTATGGATCCTGCCACTCTACAGAGGAGACATGGACATGCAGGCTCAGGTGCGGAGCCCACAGAGGTTCCTCTAGAAGCTACGCTGCTTATCAAGAGCTTCCCTGAGATTGTGACTCATAGAATGGCCCAGCAGGCTCTGGCTGTTGCTAGGAAACTGTGGTTCCCTTGTGGGACCACACTTGCACCACATTTGCAGGTTGTCCTTGATAATTTAGGAGGAAGGAAGAGCTCTCAGAAAAGGGAAAGGGAAGAAACAAAAAGCTAAAATGAAGAAAGTAATTTTCTTTGTCCAGCCACAGATTATACCTATCTGTGGGGATCAGACAAAAGTAGCGGAAAGCTGTGTTGGCATCATTAACAAAACCCGCATTTATGCTTGCCAGTTTTGACACTGGTAAAACGTGCTTTGAGAACATGGCCAAAGGGAAATCGGTTCTGCAGGTGTCTTGGAGGAAGTTGCTGGAACTTTAGCCATGGAAGGGTCCCGGGAAAGGACAGAGAGTCCCCGTCAGGATTCCAGTCCACATGCTGATCTGAATCCCTGTGGCTTCTCATAGGCAGCTGTCTTTTGCAAGTGAGATCTTACCTTGACACTGCACACTTCTGACCAACTAAACAGCAGTTATGCCCACAGAGGCAAGAGAATAGTAATTTAGTCTTTCTCAAATCAGACCCTGCATCAGAATTACCTGCAGAGTTTCTTAGACTCAGATCACAGGGCCTGTGTTTAGAATTTCTAATTCAAGAGGCCCGGGTGGGGAGTGTGTGAGAATTTACATTTCTAATTAACTTCCTAGGTACAGATGCTGCTGTCTCAGTGACCAGCAGGGAATTGCAAGGACTCACCAGATCACTTACCTGATGAAGAAACAAGGTCCCAGGAAGGGCAGTGGCTCACTCAGCTACTGATGCTGGGCTCAAACCCAAGCTTACTAAAATGAACATAGTGCTTTCTCCATTAAAAAATGCTCTCTAAGTACTGCCGCTTTAAAAATTCTTCAAAAGACTCCAGATGGCTGCCAACAGGGGTGGTCCTACAAGTGAATGCCAAGTTGCTAAATCTAACTTTGACAGCAACAGCTTTGAAAAGCAAGCCAGAGATGGTTTGCAAAAGCCTTTGTGTTCTTCTCAGTGTCATCTCTCCTATTTCTAAATACTGTAGATGGCAAAGTAAGCATGTAGAGAAGCAGCCACAGCTAAACAGGCTCTGCCTCCAGTGCCATGCTGCCAGGCTGCTGGTGCGGTGGGAAGCCCCATCAGTTGGATTCAAACCACAGAACCATCCCGTGCCCAGCCTCTGTGTGTGCCCAGATGGCTTCAGTGACATATTTAAAATTTAAAACATGCCCCTTCCTTCCATTTTTGCTTGAAGATGGGCTTCATCAGCCATCTAGGCTAATTATAAGCTGTAGGATACAAATAGAGTTAAAGTCAGCAAACAAACACTTTGTCAGCAAGGCCTGGCTATGGCAACACTAGGAAGAATATAGAGTTTGTCATTGGCTCTGCAAATCTCCTTCCAGACCCTCTATGTTTCCCAAAACCTTCTGCTCTTCCTGCCCTCCTGGATTTCTGCTTCTGCAAGACCTGGCTCTTTATTCACCTTCAGCTAAATTCAGCTAAGCTTTGAGTTGGAAGAAGTTTAAGGGGTTATTGGCCCATGAATATATTAACTTTAATAAAAGATCTTGGGAGATCTGATACTTGAAAAAGAACATTAAACTCTTCTGTGACAGAAGTAGGGGGAGAATCTGTAAAATCCAGTACCTTTCCCAGAATTCTTCATGTTACACTTCTTGGTAGCCACAGCTTGTTTCCTGCTAAGGCTAAAGCTTGATGTGTGGACTGATAATACAGGTAGAGGCCAATGCTTGGTGAACCATCTTTAGTGTTTACAGTAGATCTGGTCTCACACAAGCCTCTGTCTACTCAATGGCACAGACAAAGCTAGTGGACAACTTCTCATTTCTATAGTTAATCATGCTAAGAAAAATGAACTAAAGATTCCTCCTTTCTGCCAGGGTCTTAATTTTGTTAATATTTGTCTTTGGTCAATTGAGTGAACTCCATGTTTGTGATTGCTATTTAGTGAGGGCAGGAACACAGTATATTTTACCTGTGGAGTTTTCATTGTGCTTCACATACATTATCTTTTTGAGCCATCAAGATGTGTCAAGTACAGGTACAAATTCTCAATGTTGAATGTGGTCATAATGTATATATAAAGTGTACTGATTAACTCAATAAAAAGTTTTAATGCTGGGCGTGGTGGCTCACGCCTGTAATCCCAGTACTGGGGAGGCAGAGACAGGAGGATTGCTCTGAGTTCAAGCCTTGCCTGGGCTATATATTGAGCTCAGGGCCAGCCTGGACTACAAAGCCAGACCCTGTCTCTAAATATATATATATATATTTCACATATATATATATTTCATATATATATCATTTATATATATTTCATATATATATATATATATTTCATTTCCATTCACATTGGAGACACAGAGTTGAACATATCAGCTAGAAAGTATCAGTGCTACAACTTGAATGTAAACCTTTTGATTTCTGATTCTTAAATAGATCATAGTTCACCTAAAACCAGTGAATCAGAACGTATCTTAGAGGAAACAGAAGTTTGTTGAGTGGGCACCAAGACCCTGGGAAAAATACCTGGGTTGAGGAAGTGAGTATGGCCAGCCCGTGGAAATGTAGGAATGGGGTATGTCATGACGGCAGCCCTCCCTCTGGCAATACCAGGGGGGGTGCCAAGATCTGTCGAATATGGTCTGGATCAATGGGGCAGGCTGTGCAATGTAGTCTGTGACTTTCAGAAGGCAAAAGATAAAAATGCGGGGTGGGCTGCTGGAGAGGAAAGACAGTGTTTTCCATGGAGCAGGTTTTCCTGGTTACCTCTGAGATTCCACTCATGAAATCAAGAGAAATTCTGAGAATGTGTAGAAGCTGCTTCCAAATCACAGTCTGGCTGGGAATGAGAAAATGATTGTGGGCAGCTAAAAGTGCTTGTGCTGACCAAGGCCCCTCAGGAACTATCTGTATGCTGTCTACTGACTTGGCATCCAAGGTAAGTGTTATGAATGAGCATTTTATTCATATTGTCTTGAAGCATATCTGTCCTATATTTCAAATGTTCTCAGGGATATCAGGAAAGAGGATCACGTCAACCAGCAAAATTCTGTGCATTGGTTGGAGATTTAGCTCAGCAATTCCGGTGCCTGCCTCGCAAGTGCAAGGTCCTGAGTTCAATCCTGGTAACCACATACAGTGCTGGGCATGATGACTCACACCCACCAGCAATCAATACCACATACCACAATGCTGGGTGTAGTGACTCACACCTGTAATCCCATCACTTGGGAGGCAGAGACAGGAGGATTGCTAAATTCAAGGTTTGCCTGGACTACATAGTGAGCTCAGGGCCAGCCTGAACTATAAAGCAAGACCCTGTCTCAAAAAAAAAAAAATTCTGTGGATTTAATTATTCCTGGGAAATTAATGTAGCAATGGCCTTGACCATGGAGTCAAGAGGAAGGCATTTCAGGTGTGTGGATGAGCAGCACAAAGGCACTAGTGGAAATGAGTATCGTCTGTGGGCAAGAATAAATTCCCTGCCCTTGTCAAAGAAGAGAAATCTGGGCACAAGGAAAAAAAGGTCAAATAGGTCACTGGAGCAGATCTGGTGTGTATTTACACTGCAGATGGACATCTTGGTGTAACCATGTAGAGGTCACTGAAGGTGTTCAGTGTCGTTGGGTGTTTAATGTCACTAGCAGTGCATGGTGTGACTTAGAATGGAAAGTGAGAGAAAAGACATAAAGAAATTGGAATAACTTTGGTAAGAGGTATAAATGGTTAACCTTCTGTAGAAATGGAGAGGAAGAGCAGATATGAAAGGTACTAAGATGAGCTTCTTTTATTTGCCAGTAAAAAATTCAATTGTTTGTTGACCATATTGTTCCCCTGGGATCTGGTGTGTATGAAGCACATTTTCCTGCTATTCTAACCTCACATTCTTGCTGCTTGTTTTCTTGATGTGGTCTCCTGTTGGCTTAGTACAGCAGAAGAACCCTGCTCATTATTAGAACTGCAGCACATTACAAGTATCACTTATTTTAAGTAACTGATTTTATAGTGTCTCAACTGAGCCAAGTTGATAAATTAGGCCCTGTACTATTTTACACAGTCTGGCGTCTCAAATTGAAGGAATTTTAAAAATTAGCAAATCCTATGGCAAATGGCAACACCTGCTGGCAAATATGATATTACAAGCTCACTCTACACAGTAGACAGTGTAATGGCCCAGAGAAGGGTGAGCAAAGAAAGTAAACAGGAAGGGCTGGAGGGTGAGGAGAGGAATATGCAGGCTTGGGAGAAATCAATGTGTTTTGGGGAAAGGTGGAAAATCAGTGATGGCAAGAAAAATGTCAAATTTAGACAAATCACTCTAGAGAAGTCTGAAGATGTAAAGTGTGTCTCATACTATGTTAGGTGTTTTGAATAATATAAATGTGATTTTAGACAAGGTTTTTAATCTTATAGGCAATTGCATGTTTAGAACAAGACATTGTAAAGAACTCGGTGTTGCAGAAAGTTTCTAGTATAATATAATGATCAGTATTTTGAGTTTGACAACTTTCCTCAGGCCTTCTTTGAGGATAATTTTAAATTTTAATTCAGGCAAGTGTTAATATAGGGGGACTTGTTTCCCCTGTGAAAACCATTTTAAATATCATGTTGGAAATTGGTGCATTGGGGGGTACAGGGTAAATTTACAGCTCTTGGTCTAGACTTTATACATTTTGTGGAATCAGGTTGTCCAGGTTACAGTCCAAGGATGATGACCACATTCTTCATCGGGTCTAGTCATGAATTTTCAGAATCACAGTTATGCAAGAAATTTCCCAAACTTATTTATATCCCATCCAGTGTTTCCCCTGCTGAAAGCATTTAAAACAACTTAAGGGCAACATGGCACAAACCATAAAGAACCAGCCATGTGTAAAACTTGATATTAGTGATGGGGACAGATAAAATAGGATGAGGCATAATCATCACCCTTGAAGACCTGGCTTGGTAGGCAACAGTAGGCATAAACAGTTAAAGAGTAATAAAAGATTACATGCCAGAAATATAGTGTGTCTCTGGTGCTGACTGATGGGGTTGAAATCCTGGCTGTTTAGTTCTCCAAGCAGGGTGGCTTTGGACAAGTTATATCACCTCTCAGTATCTGATCTTCACACAGAGAATAATAATAGTACCTGTCCTGTGAGGTGGTTGTGAATTTAAAAGTAGATTGATACATGAAAGCAGTATATATGGTGTGGTCTGTGGTGCTCGGTATGTTTTAGTTACTGTTGTCATGGGGAGTGGTTATTAAGTGTTGTGTTCAGCCATCTCTGCAGGAGTTAGGTACCAACTCTTTTGGAAAATAGTGATATGCAGAAAGGAATACTATGTATTTATGTATGCTAGGGATTGAATCTGAAGCTTTTCATATGCTGAGCGCACATTTTACTGCTGAGCTACACCCTCTGTGCCAAGAAACAGTGTTTCGAAGAAAAGAACACAGACAATCTGGGGAGGCTCACTGGGAAGGTGGTGGTGGTGGTTTGTGTAAACTGAGGATTTTTTTCCCCTTTAATAAGTAAGGTTTATATCAGAAGAGACAGACAGAGCAGCCTGAATAATAGTGTAAAGGCAGAAAGAGAGGCTGGTCTCTGGGAATGTGTCTGCCTAGTGTGAAGTAGTCGAAGTCCCATGCTGAAGCGATCATGGAAGGCTTTGAACACCAGCTGGGGAAGGTAGAGTGCTACTGCGAAGACGTGGGAGCCACAGAGGGACTCTGAATCAGGCAATGCGGCTGTTAGGAAGATGAATCTATGCAAAAAGGGTGCAAGGCCGAGAGAAGGGTGTGAGAAAAGTCAGGGCAGGGCCAGAGTGCAGCGAGAGAGCCCAGAGGAAAAGAGAGACTGGGAGACAGGCTCTGGGCAGGGACAGCCCAATGCCACTGGCTGCAAAGGCCGGGAAGGGAGCAGAGGAGAACCTACTGAGTGAAGCTGAAGATGCCAGGACACTCGTGGAATCCTCACGTGGGTTATGGAGGATGTGGCTACGGCTGCTCCCCATGCTCTCTTGGCTCCACATACTGTGGTGGAGTTGACAGGAAAACGTGAACACTCCATATCTGGGACAATTTCTGTGAAAGGCTCAGATGCATGTCCTCACTTCCAGGCAGAGGCCCCTGGAGTATGGAGCACATCCCTAGACAAAAGTCCCAATGACTTATGAGCTTTCCATTTGCAGTACACACAAAGTCAGTCTAGCATCACTGATCTCTGAGCCCAAGAGCATTTGTCTGAGTTCAGTAAACATTTGAGCGGTGTGGTTTTCATCAGGGCTGATGTGATGTGTGCCCATCCATCCTTGCTGATTCACAGGCCGTCTTTCAGTGCAGACTTCCTGCCTAAGGACCCCAGTGTCTCATCTCCCAGTTTCACATGCACATCACTGATGGAGTCAGTTCAGCATGCAGAGTCCCAGCGCTGCTCCCTGCAGCTCTGCTAGTCTGGCCAAAGGTATTTTCTTTTTTTTGATTAAATTCTTTATTGGTACATTTTATATATAGCTCACAATCACACTCAGCATTGGGGAGTTTGTACCAGTATATGACAGAAATTAATTCTCATTTTTACCCATATCCCTACCTACCCCCAACCCCCTACCCCTTATACACATGCTATTTCTTTTTCTTTCCAAATCATATTTATTCTTTCCCCTCATTATATTCCCCCACCACATTCCCTTTGAATATTTCCTATTTTACAAAATTTATCATACATTCTAGAACTCATTTACATCTATAAGTTCTTATATCAAAGAAAAAATACAGTATTTACATATCTGTGACCTATTTATTTCACTTATTAGTGTGTCCTCAAGGTGTATCCACTGGCACATAAATGAATAGAACTTGTCATTCTTTATGGCAGAGTAATACTCCATTTTATTTTTTTAAAAACCCACATCTTCTTTACCCATTTGACCCTGCTATTCCCCTGCTAGGAATATACCCAAAGGAATTAAAAGAATCATATTGTAAAGACATATGTACACCCATGTTCATAGCAGCTCAGTTTGTGATAGCCCAATCTTGGAAACAACCCAGATGCCCATCAACTGAAAGTGTTTTCTTTCAGGCGAAATCTGGCAAGTGATGAGAGGGGCTCCTCTCTTCCAGGGAGGAGTCAGTGCTGGCAGAGATGGTTTGCTCTGAGCAGCCTCATTCAGCAGTGTCCAGTACAGTGGTCACAGCTGTGCAGCAGCACCAGGGACTTCTGAGTGCACTGGGCGAGGCGGCAGCTTCACTGCTGACTTCTGAAGCTCAGGCCATTTAGAACTCAGAAGGAAAAGTGGGCAGAAGGAAGGAAGGAGTGCAGTAAACTTGAACCTGGTCAAATATGCCCTGACAGTGAGTTAGGCCTCTAGGCTTTGAGATCCAGAAATAGTAGCAGTGTTATATATAAAACAAGATGGGGAAGATTTTTGCAAGGGATATTTATTTTCCCATTTTAAGGCTTAAGTGACCAGCTACAGTGGGGCTAGAAAGCAAAGTAGAAATAAAAACTTCAACCTATAGCTTTTGGCCCTGCTGCCAAATTGTGGTTAAATGAGTTTCTGAATGCCTTTGGTCCATATCTATTTATTTTATCTTATGTAGAGTCATAAATGAGTTCAAGATCATCTTCAGGTTATGAAATTTCTCTGGCGCACAATCTATTTGCCTCTTCTCCACTTACCAGTCAGCAATGCCTCCAGTGGCAGTGAGCACAAGGAGCTCAGTATGCTTTGAGTCATACTTTCCCTTTTTATAACTTTTGCTTGTTTTATGGTCTAATTTTAGGCCTGACTTATTTTTTCTCCCTAAGTGCTATATTGATAAATTCACAATTCCTTGACTGTAGCAAAAGTCAAATGTTCATTGGATGACTTTTTATAACCATAGCAGGCAGGAAAGAGCTCAGGCTGAAAGCCAACCTCTGGATTTGGTGATGCGATTGTACAAGCAGTGTGGGGAGTAGGTAGGTGCCCTCTGGTTCAGTGTGTGCATAAGTCACATTCTGTGCAGCTAGATACAATCATTTAAACCATCTGTATTCATTTCTTTATCTGCTGTCATGGCACTTGCTACAGTTTATATCTAGATGTCTCTCCAAAGCCTTGTGAGACTTTTCAGAGGTGGTTGGATCGAGGGTGTGTGAATGTGGATTAAAGATGTGATAACTAAATCAGCCCACTGATTGGTTTAACATAGTTCTGGGTGCAGATATTGGGAAGCTCCCAGTGGGCGTGGGTGGGATCACCTGAAGGCTTATGGCCTGTTTGGGATGAAAGGGAAAGGGAGGCTTGCTGCTGCTTTGCTGCTTTCTGCTTGCTTTGCCATGGATGATTTCTCCTCTGCGATGCCCTCTGTCCTTTGCCCTCTGCCATGCTGCCCTGCCTTGGAGCCAGCTGGCTGTGGATTAAAACCTCTACAGACTGTGAGCTAAGTAAACCTTTCCTCTTTTAACTTGTGAGTGTCATGTATTTTGTCTCAGTGATGTGAAAAATAAATAGGAATATACTATACGACCTTCATAGATTTGCTGTGCAAAATGAAAAGGTAATATATACCAAGTGTCTGTAGGAGTACATAGCATATTAATGGGGTTATAGAACATCTTTGCTGAGGAAATAAATAACTCCAAGGGAAAATTCCAACCTTCCAAATACAGCTTTTTCTGAAGTATCCTACTGTTGACCTGACATCCATTATGGGCCTGCTCTGTCTCTAATTGTCTCTTTCCATAGACAGTTCTAATTGTGAGATTTATGATGAGAGGAGAGTTGGATAACTCCTACCCTGGTGAGAATGTTTTGCTAAAAGTGCATTTGAAATGTTTACTTTTTTCTTTTAATAATGTTAACCAAGAGCAAAACTGGACTCAGTAAAGTACCTTTCAACTCTCTATGAGACTGTGAATTGCTGAAATGGTAAATAAAACAAAAAGAATGAGTGTGAAATGAAAGTAGATGAAAACTCCAGTGTCTACAAAAACATTTGCAGGTGGGCCGGAGATTTAGCTCAGTGGTTCCAGCACCTGCCTTGCAAGCGCAAGGTCCTGAGTTCGATCCCTGGTAACCACATAGAATGCTGGAGATGGTGACTCATGCCCACCAGCAATCAATACCACATACCACAGTGCCGGGTGTGGTGGCTCACGCCTGTAATCCTAACACTTGGGAGGCAGAGACAGGAGGATTGCTGAGTTCGTGGTGACTTGCCTGGGCTACATAGTGAGCTCAGAGCCAGTCTGAACTACAAAGCGAGACCCTGTCTCAAACAAAACAAAACAAAACAAAACAAAAAAACCAAAAAAACATTTGCAGGTGATTCATTATTATCATGGCCTGGAGACTAGACTAATGGTGGCTGCAGAACTGGTTCTCATGGCCTTTCCAGGCCATGTGTGGTATTAACTTCTCTAACAAAATAAAGGAGAGATAGAGAGTGTGATGGATCTATTTTTCTTTTAGCTTAATTAATTTTTCTTCATAGAGCAGTGAAGTAGAATTATTTCTGAGGAAGGCATAGAGCTGTGGGCTGAGAGTACTGATAGATGATTTAGTCTTTCCTAACAGCTGCCCATAACTCAAGCAATCAGAGAAGAGAGACGGGTTTAGAATTATTAAATAAATGAGTCGATAAGTAAATCAGATAAAAATGGAAACTCACAGGTTCCTTTTGACCAAATGTTCTTCTCTCAACTTACCACTGGCCATGGAAATGGAGAGAGTTCTCAGAGAGACTCACCGGATGGGCTCAAGCCAGCAAGGGCACCCAGATGTGACGACGGGAACCCATCTGCTGCCCATACTTAAGTCTTGGCACATTTCTCAGTTATGTACTTTTTGGCCCCAAAATCTTCACTATATTCATATTGCCTGTCTTATATTGAAATGGAAGAAACATTACTTCATAATATTAAAAATACAAACTAAAAGCTGCCTCCCTAGGAAATATTCTTGAACTACTATGAGAAATTACCTTCTTTCCAGCAACCAGGAGGAGTGTCATGTTCTAATCTCAATTCAGAATTCCTGGACAGGGCTTGAGGCTGGACTTTGCCTCTGACTTGATTCGGATATGACAGTGGGGAGCTCCTGAAGGTGGCAGCAGCACTTTAACTTTCAACAGCCTGTGTTCAGACTGGTTCACAACCAGCATTCAGAGGATGCTGGCAGCTGCTTGTTTACCCCCAACACACCCTGCCAACATTTTCAGCCACTGTTTCAAATTTCAACTTGACCTATTTGAGCTTGCACAACACGTAGTGTAAAAAGACAGACTTAAAGCTAGATAAATGTGTGTTAGATCCTCTTTTCTCTTTTTTAATCAAAGAATGAGGGAATATTTTTAACACGAGTAGCCCTCCATTTTCCTCCCAAACGTATGTTTCTTTCACTTGAGCATGAAACTGAAGGAGTAGAAATAGAGATTGTAGATCATACACTGACTTTTAAAATAATATTATTCTCCACTGGCTAATTATACCATGAGACAAAGGATCAAATTATTCCTTATGTTTTTTGTTGCCAGAAATACCCATTAAAGAAAATTAATGTTTATTCTGTATTTGCCAAAAACTTTATAGTTTTGAAAAAATGCCTGTATGTAAGAGGTCACCATTAATATAAATGAATCTTTCATATTTGATTTAAAAAGCTGTAGTTCATATAATTCTCTATGTGGAACTGAATATCAAACATTTTCTAGGTTAAGGTAAATGTAAGACATTTTTATAATTTTTTATTCAATTAAATGCTTAAATTTTAAAAGCAATATGCACTTGTATAAAAGTCAATTTATTAGTATAATAGAAGTTAATAATCACCCTTTCTTGATCCTGTTTCTTCAGGTCACCGTTAAATATGCCCAAGAAAGCATCTACCCCCTGCTCCCAAAAGAGCAGGTAGATGTCTTGTTTCTAGGTTGGGGTCTTGCTCAGGTTATTTATGTCCTAGACAAAGAACTAAGCAAAGTGCTCACCAGAAGAAGTAGGGTCAGAGACTACTGGAAAGAGGAAGGTTGGGGCCGGCCAGTGAGAAGGGCTTGTGATGTAGTGTGCTTGGCACTGAAGGTTTTAAGTCTTAGGGTTTGCGGTGGGGTTGAAGATTTGCTCTGAGGTATGACTTCTGCCAGAGAACATATTGACTCAGCATCTTTCATGAGGTGTTGGAGTTTTGGCCTTAGAAGACCAGTTCTGGAATCCAAAGTCCATGGGGGGAAGAGTCAAATCTGCATAGTCAATGGCATGGTAATTAAGGCACGGTAGGGAAAAGGTAGCAAAAGACCACTGAGCATATTTCTTGGAACTGATTAGTGTCTCCCGTTATATTTAGAGTTGGTCCTTCTGATCCTGGATTACTGCAACTGCAGGGGAAACCCAGTTCCACAAAGCCAGCCAGCTGTATTCCTGGTTATTTTATACCTCAGATCTGGTCCAGAAAACCAGCTGCAAGGAAGGCCAGACCTCCTTTCTTTCTCCAGCCTTTCTCTTCCTACCTCCTGCATCAACACTTTGCATGTTATTCCAGCTTTCTCTAGATGAATACAGAGCAAACTCATAGCTGCATAGTGTTCCTATGGATATAAGGTAATTTATTCCACCATAGCCCTTATGATGGACATTTGTTCTATTTCTATTTTTGTCTACTTATAAACTCTTTAGTTTCATTTATAGCCTTGTATAATGGTGCTTTCATTCCTGTAAGGCAGAGTTCCCAAGAAGAAATCATTTACAAAGGGATTATTACACTATAAATCTTCTTTTTTTTTTTGAGACAGGGTCTCGCTTTGTAGTTCAGGCTGGCCTTTAGCTCACTATGTAGCCCAGGCAAGCCTTGAACTCAGCAATCCTCCTGTCTCTGCCTCCCGAGTGCTGGGTTTACAGACATGAGCCACCACGCCCGGCACTGTGGTATGTGGTATTGATTGCTGGTGTGCGTGAGTCTCCATGCCCAACATTGTATGTGGTCACCAGGAATCAAACTCAGGACCTTGCACTCGCGAGGCAGGCACTGGAACCTCTGAGCTAACCCTCCGGCCCTATACTATAAATCTTAATGAATACTGCTGGATTACCTTCTGAGAGGACTGCAGCAATACCTGTGTATTCATTTGCCAACATCCTTACCAGAACTTGATGATACTTATATTTAAGACTTTCACTAGTTTCCTGTATAGAAAATGGTATCTTGTTTTACTCTAGTTTCTCCATGACTCAGTTTATTATTCTGATGAAAATTGGGAAAATAATGCTGTCCAGTACACAGGATAATTATTGTAGTTAACTGAGTTACTATTTATAATGACTTAGAAAGGTGCTTGGGGCTTTAGACAATTCCTGATCCATAATAAGCACTAAATGAACTAAATAACTGCTTCCTTATGACAGTGAGCATCTCATATAAGTTTAGCAACAACTTGGATTTCTTTTGTTAAATATGAATGTAAAATTTTTAATCTTAATGTAAAAAAGTGGATGGATATTTTCTTTACTTTTGAAATCAGATCACACCTAGGGAAAAGCATGGTAGTCCCTGATTGCTGACTCCGGTCTCAGAAGAAAACTCCACTGGTTGGAAATACCAGTGGAAGAGTGTTGGTGAAATGTCTCCATTGGAAGGAAAACAGAAGTTTTTGAAAAACAGAAATATTATGTTCTAAATAAGCTTCCAGGATGAATCCCTATTAATACAAAAATGACTTGGAACTTATCTCCTCTGATAGTCAGGACCTTAGCTACCTGGACAGAGGTTTCAATCCACTGTAGGCTTTAAAAGAGATCTAAGGAACTCGGGAGGCAATTTAATTACCATGGGGGTAATATTCATAGGTGCAAGATCCTCATTTGAAATCCTGGATTTTAGCACAGCTCAGTCTTTCCTTTTGAGATCACTGACTACATACCTCTTCCCAAATGGTGATTTTTCACTTGGGCTTGTCCTTTGCCACCCCTCATGTCTCTACTTCCCTATCACAGGCTGTCTTAGTCCAATCAGACCATTGTAGCAAAGTATTTGCAAAATCCCAAGTTAACAAAAGGTTATGGCTCACAGTTCTGGGGGCCTCGGAAGCCCACGGCAATAGGCTTTCCCTGGTAAGGACTCAGACTCTGTGCCAGAGATGGAAGCTTCTTGCTGTCCAAAAAGGCTGGGAGGGAAACACAAGCTCCTGGAGGCCTGTGTTGTAGGAGTTTTAACCCTGCTTGCTGCCGGAGTCAACCGGACAAAACAGTGGGGTCGTGAAGTCGAGGAGCACAGATTAAGAAAAGAAGGCAGGAAAATGGGCTCGGGAGGACCTCTCAGTCAGTACTGAGCAGGCCCTGAGTTTATTCTTCAGTGCTCTTTTATAGTATTTCTAGCTACAGTGCT
>PVIC010023830.1:0-26546 GCA_004025085.1 Thryonomys swinderianus
CAATTTATATACATCTCAAAATCACATATAACATTGGGAAATTTGTACCAGTATATGCCACAAGTTAATTCTCATTTTTACCCATATCCCTACCCACTCCCCCTCCTCCCCCCTTATACATGCTCTTTTATTTTCTTTCTGTATCATATTTATTCCTTCCCCTCATCATATTCCCACACCAAGTTTCCTATAGAAATATCATAGCAATTCTTTTGCCTCAGCCTCCCAAGTGCCAGAATTACAGCCATAGACCTCCGTGGCTGGCTCCTTTTGTCCTTTTTAGCAAAGAGTCATACAGAAGTGTAGATTTAGAGCAGCTGTTTGTGGTTATGATTATGATCTATTGGTCATAATCTTGTGCTGTTTCCTGGGACTTATGAGAACAACCATCTCTATTCTAGCAAGACGTAGAAAAACCAGTGATGTATACTTGTTACCATCAGGTTCTATGTTTGTTCTGTATCTTGGTTTTCTCTGTATCTATTGATAAAAAGTGCAAAGATCAGCTGAGTGTGGTGATGCATGCTTGTCATCCCAGCACTCTGGGAGGCTGAGGCAGTAATACTGCAAGTTTGACCACAGCCAGGACACTTAGCGACTTAGCAAGACCATGTCTTAAAATAAAATTAAAAAAAAAAGGTTCGGGCTGGAGGGTTAGCTCAGTGGTTCTGGCGCCTGCCTCGCAAGCTCAAGGTCCTGAGTTCGATCCCCGGTAACCACATACAATGCTGGCTGTGGAGACTCACGTCCACCAGCCATAAATACCACATACCACAGCGCTGGGCATGGTGGCTCATGCCTGTAATCTCAGCGCTTGGGAGGCAGAGACAGGAGGATTGCTGAGTTCGAGGCCTGCCTGGGCTACATAGTGAGCTCAGAGCCAGCCTCAACTACAAAGCAAGACCCTGTCTCAAAAGAAAAAAAAAGGGTCAGAGATTTAGCTCAGTGGTTCTGGCTCCTGCCTAGCAAGCTCAGGGTCCCTGGCTTGATCCCCAGTAACCACATACAACAATGCTGGGCGTGGTGACTCACACTTACCAGCAATCAGTACCACACACCACAGTGCTGGGTGTGGTGGCTCACGCCTGTCATCCCAGCACTCTGGAGGCAGAGGCAGGAGGATTGCTGAGTTCAGGGTTTGCCTAGGCTACATCGTGAGTTGAGGGCCAGCCTGAACTACAAAGTGAGACTCTGTCTCAAAATAAAACAAACAAACAGGTTGTGGATGTATCTCAGTCCAAAGACCCTGGGTTCAAACACTTGTATTGCACAATGAAATAAAAACAAAACAAACACAAAAAACCTGCACAGAGCTTTCTGTGTAATATTAACGGTTTTGTCTTAAGAACTGAGGAACATTAACTTACAGCACCAAGTCAAACACACATCCATGCATCCATGTTGTTAATTAATTTTTTTTCTGTATGAGTTAGCCTGCAGGACATTCTCTTTCATGCAATTCAAAGATTCTGTCTCATTCACCATTTTACTACTGCCTCCATCTTCAAACTACACCTACCTTCCCTATCTCATCCGTTTCTTAGACTTAAACTTCCTCTTCTTCTTCTTTCTGTTTCCCTTTAGGAATGCATTCTGACCCAGAAGAAACACATCTTTGCTGGTGTTAGACTCAATGAAAAAATGAGGAAAGGAGGCAAGAGGATAAGAATTTTCTTACTTTGACAAGTGTTCTCACTGAGATCCTTGAATTGTACATCTCCAGAGTTAAGTTCATATCCGGCCACACACTGACAGTAGAAACTTCCTTCTGTGTTCTGACATTCAGCATTTAATCCACAAGTCACACTTATAGATGATTTGCATTCGTCAGTATCTAGAATACAAGGGAGAAATGTGGCTATTCATGCAACAAAGATTTATTAAGTGTCTAAACTGTGCCCTCTACCCCAGAATCTGTCCTGGTTTTCCAAGATTAATTAGCTTAGGTAGTGGCTATCTTTGTTCTTTCTTTTCTTCTTTAATTTTGGTTGAGTTCTCTGGGAAGCAGACACTGAAACAAGGGTTCAAGTGCAAATATTTTATTTGGGAGGTGATACCAGAAAACACTGGCAGGAAAATAGTGAAACAAAACAGAGAAGGGAGGAGGTAAAAATTAGTTATCAGGTAAAAATGAGAATTAACTTGTGTGATATACTGGTACAAATTCCCCAATGTTGAGTGTGACTGTGAGCTGTATGTAAAATGTACCAATAAAGAATTCAATTCAAAGAAATTAGTTATCAAGCAAGTTTCCACTGTGGGCTAGTTAGGACCAATTCTGTGAACCTCTGGGAGGCAATGTAGAGTGTATCTGCTAGTATTGTCCCAGCAGAAGGTAGGAGAATTGGAGTATTTACCTACTCACTTCTGTCATTTATTGGTGAAGGCTACTCCCAAGGGGTGCGAACTCCCCAGTACCTCTGTCTGTGCTGAGGAGGGTCTCAGTGTTCTCCAGTAGTCAGAGAATAAACTATCTCGGGTGTGAATATCTTCCAGTCTCAGTGGCTACCAGTGTGGATTGCAGTTGATGCCACTGGAAAAGTCCCGTCAGAACTCTTGACCCACAAAATGATGCGCAAGATAAAATGTGGTTTGAAGAGTCTAAATCGTGAAGTATCACCTCAGTAGGCGATAAGAACACTCAGTTTTGTGAGCGAAGAGCCCAAGGATTGCACAAAGCAGGAAGTTTGCGAACTACATTGCGCTGTTCCTTCTGAAGGTGTTTCTCAGAATGATAACGTGTGAACGACCATCAGCAAAAGAACGAGAGCAGGGCGACATCTGGTTTCTAAGGTCTGTGTGAAATACCCACAGCCTGAGTTTTGGTCTTTTTCTGACACCTAGGTCATGCTCAGTTCCATGCATTAATAAAATCTATTAGATGAGTGAAAGGGTTCTAGTGTTTCGGATGTGTCTTTCTTTTCTCCCTCTGCCTGTGTCTCTCGGTTTCTCCTAGGTCAGTGGCTGGAGGTCCACACAGAAGACAGACGGATGCCTACATGAAAATTGGTATAGAACTACTTTTATGGCGGGTGGTTGGATATTTGGAAATGCATTCTAGGGACTCCCAGGGAGGAAACTAGGAAGCAGATGATACTGAGGCAAATTATAATCAGGGCCATGAAAACCGTGAGCCGGGTGTTGGTAAGGAAGAGAGAGAGAGGACTTATTTTGGGGGGAGCTGATGCTGTGCTATGAGCACCCAGCGCTCTGCTTCCAAGAAATGTGTGTGTGAGAGTGCTTTTCTCTCCATCCCAACTCAAGAAAGACCGAGTTTAAATCCATGGAGCTTATTACACACTTCGTGGCTACCCAATGACTGACACCTTTTTTTCCTTCTGAAAAGCCTAAAAAGGGAGCCGCTAGCTCGTGATGGCGTCAGCGAGATGTAGGCGCTCCGCCCACACCATGCCATATTTCCCGGGCACGAGATAAATAAATGTTTCCCCAGAAACATGGGAAGATGGGCGGTTGCTTAGGTTTCGTTCAGGACAGCCACTTAGGAGGCGGGGTGTGTGCCTGAAATTCCAGCTCTTTGGGAGGCGGGTGTAGGAGGGTCACACGGGTGAGGTCAGGCTGAGCAACTGAGACCCTAACGTAGTGGCTAAAAAGTGCGGGAGACAGATGGCTCCGTGGAAGACAACCCCCGACCCTACCTTTAGGACCAGGATTAGTGTTAAGAGGAGGGCACCAGGGAGAAACTGGAGGAGCCCGGTACTCCTTCGCACCCAGACGCAGAGGACCCCCGCTGGAGCACCGGAGCGCCCCGGGCTGCGCGGCCCTGGCCCGTGAGCCTGTCCGCTGGCTCTGTCCTCGCATCCCGGGTGTGGAAAGGCTGCTCGGACAGGGAGCCAGAGGTGGAGTGCACTTCTGAAACTGGGATTTGTCTAGGTTTTGCAGTGGAAAGGAAAGAAACGCCCTTGGTACGGCTTCGTGGAACTAATCTGCAATAAGGGCAAGAAGGGACTAGTGTGTAACCCTAGGCTTTTTGGCCAAGCAGTCATGTGTGAATCACACGAATGTCTTGTTGAAGTTCCTGCCAGATACGTTTTTTTGAGACAGGGTCTCGCTTTGAAGTTCAGGCTGGCCCTGAGCTCACTATGGAGCCCAGGCAAGCCTCGAACTCAGCAATCCTCCTGCCGGGATCACAGGCTTTTTTTTCTTTTTTTTTTTTGGAACTGGTCGATTGAACTCAGGGCCTTGCACCTGCCAGGCGGGCAGTGACACCACTGAACTACAACCCTGACCACCCACCCCACCTTTCTGCTTTAGTTTAGCTGATGTCTATATTCTCTCCTTCCTCCCATTTCCCTGGCTGGTTTCTTCAGCTTAAGTATCCACAACTATACCATTTTATTATTTCTTATTTATTTCTTCCACTTCTCTTTTTTTTTCTGGTGGTACCAGAGATCGAACCTGGGCTCTTGTGCGTCCAAGTTAACCACTTGTGCTAGCTAACTCCCTGGCCCCTTATTCCTTACAATTTTTTTTTTTCCTTTTGGAGACAGGGTCTTGCTTTGTAGTTCAGGCTGGCCCTGAGCTCACTATGTAGCCCAGGCAAGCCTTGAACTCAACAATCCTCCTGTCTCTGCCTCCTGAGTGCTGGGATGACAAGCGTGAGCCACCACGCCCGGCACTGTGGTATGTGGTATTGATTGCTGGTGGGCGTGAGTCTCCACACCCAGCACTGTATGTGGTTACCGGGGATCGAACTCAGGACCTTGCACTTGTGAGGCAGGCGCTGGAACCACTGAGCTAACCCTCCAGCCCATTCCTTCCAATTTTTAAACTCCTCTCAAATTGCCATATTCTGCTCTTACCCAGTCACTTTTATCTTTTCTTCTATTAACCTTTTGTCCGTGGAATTCGATTCCTTTTGCTCTTCTTTATCTTTTCTAGTTCAACATCTTCCCTAACCTCTTTTCCACAATTTTGTCAAGGAACTCTGAAAGCCTCATCGCTACCCTCAGTCCCAACAGTATACCTTCCTCTTTCTATATCTTGTCCTTGACTTCACAAACAGTTTCTTAAAACCCTCAACTCTAACCCTACGTTTACCTTCCTCTTTCTATATCATCCTTGACTCCACAAATAATTTCTTAAAACCCTCAACTCTAACCCTTCAACTAAATGCCCTCCAACAGAATCTGACCCCATATCTATTTTTGCTTTTTTCTCTTTTGAGACAGGATCTCCCCTTGTAGGTCAGGCTGACCCTGAACTCACTATGTAGCCCAGGATGGCCTCGAACTCCTGACAATCCTCCTGCTTCTGTTTCTCCAATGCTGGGATTACAGGCATGAGCCACCATGCCCAGCCTATTTTTTCTTCTATTACTATTGTCCCTCACTCCTACCCTACAGAATTACATTCCTCTTTCATCTATCCCTCTATCTCTCCCTTCAACTTCTGCCACATCATAGAATGATTGCTAATAACAATTACATATAGGTTGCAGAGTGTATTGACAGATGGTGACAGTGTAAGCGAGGCCTGTCACATATAAATGACATCTACTCAGGTCTGATGACGGTATTCTAACTAGAAACAATTCTTTCCACAACACTGGGACAGAGGCCCAATCATTTAAATTGCTGAAGAAGTAAATAATACTGTCTCTGGATGAATAAACTTGAAAGCACATTATGGGAAGTACCTTAAGTACATTAAGGAAGTACCTTACTAAGGAGACTTTACATGAATTATAAACTCTGTCTACTGGACCTTAACTCTTTAAAAAAAATTTTTTTTTTGAGATAGGGTCTCGCTTTGTAGTTCAGGCTGGCCCTG
This sequence comes from Thryonomys swinderianus, assembly GCA_004025085.1. Taxonomy (NCBI): domain Eukaryota; kingdom Metazoa; phylum Chordata; class Mammalia; order Rodentia; family Thryonomyidae; genus Thryonomys; species Thryonomys swinderianus. The sequence continues at coordinate 5,791 of PVIC010023830.1, forward strand.
AGCTCACTATGTAGCCCAGGCAAGCCTCGAACTCAGCAATCCTCCTGTCTCTGCCTCCCGAGTGCTGAGATTACAGGCGTGAGCCACCACTCCCGGCACTGTGGTATGTGGTATTGATGGCTGGTGGGCGTGAGTCACCACGCCTATGTGGTCACTGGGATTGAACTCCGGACCTTGCGCTTGCGAGGCAGGTGCTGGAACCACTGAGCTAAACCTCCAGCCCTGGACCTTAACTCTTGATTCAATAAGGGAAAAATTTAAAAATAGCCACAAAAACTAGATATGCATACTCGTAGAATCATGGGAAGACAAGGCAACAAAAGACCTCCAAAGTCCCCCAACTCTCTCAAGGCAGAATCAGGGGGCACAAATGGAGAGAGAAGAAACATCACACAGTGGAGCTCTATGAATTTTCTTTAAAAAAAGATTCAAGTTTATTTTTATATAAGTTCAATTATAAGTTCATATTGCAAACACCATCTTTATTTAAATATGGTTCTGTAAACAAAGTCAGCAAACAAAATGCTACAAATTGAAAATTAAAAATTGTCAGAATATGGGCCGGAGGGTTAGCTCAGTGGTTCTGGCGCGTGCCTTGCAAGCGCAAGGTCCTGAGTTCGATCCCCGGTAACCACATATAATGCTGGGCGTGGAGACACGCCCACCAACAATCAACACCGCGTACCACAATGCTGGACGTGGTGGCTCAAGCCTGTAATCCCAGCACTCGGGGAGGCAGAGACAGGAGGATTGCTGAGTTTGCGGTGGCTTGCCTGGGCACCATAGTGAGCTCAGGGCCAGCCTGAACTACAAAGCGAGACCATGTCTCAAAAAGAAAAGAAAAAAAAAATTGTCAGAATATAAACCTTTTTTCTGAGGAGCATATTTTTTAAACATTAAAAGTCAGCAAATGTGGAAATTAAAGAGGAGAAAAATGCTGTAACATATTATTTGAGTTGTCCTCTCTCCAAATATCCGAAACACTGCATATACCACTGTTTTCTGTGTAGTTTGTAAAACCCAAAAATTCTGACTTTTCTTCACTAGTCTGAAAGAAATCCAGTAGGGATTATACTGGTGAACTACAAATTCTGTTTTCTTCTTGTATAATAAATTAAGTTCTTTTCTTTGTTTCTTTTGGTGGTACTAGGGATTGAACTCTGGCCCTTGTGCTTCCAAGGTAGATGGGGTACCACTTGAGCTAAATCCCCAGCCCTTTTAAATTCTTTTCTTATCTGATTCAGTACTTGGTTCCAGATTTTCTTTTTTATTTCCTGCTAGTAATATCCACACTTCGGTGAATCTCATGGGAAGGTAAATTATCAATATTTATTGAGTTCTGCAGGAGGACAAGACAGAATTTTTGCTTTTACTGTTAGATGCTCTTTTTAACTGCTTATTGTTGGGCTGGAGATTTAACTCAGTGGTTCTGGCAGGTCCTGAGCTCGATCCTGGGTAACCACATACAACAACATTGGGCGTGGTAACTCACGCCAACCAGCAATCAATACCACATACTACAGTGCCAGGTGTGGTGGCTAATACCTGTAATCCCAGCACTCAGGATGTAGAGGCACAGGGTTGCTGTGAGTTCAAGGCTTGCCTGGGCTACCTAGTTAGTTCCCAGCCAGCCTGAACTACAAAGTGTGAACCTATCTAAAAAAAACCCACAAAAAAACCAAAAAACAGGTGTGGTGGTTCATGCCTGTAATCCCAGCACTCAGGAGGCAGAGATAGGAGGATTACTGAGTTCAAGGCTTGCTTGGGCTACATAGTAAGCTCAGGGCCAGGCTGAACTACAAAGCGAGACCCTGTCTCAAAAAAAAAAAAAAAAGAGAGAGAGAGAGAGAGAAGGCCACTATATACTAGTTAAGCGAATAATTCATCAAGAAGAGATGATAGCTAAATCTTGGAAACACCCCCAATGCCCAACAACTGGAGACTAGATAAAGAAGACATGTTTCTTTAACAAAATGGAGTATTACTCTGCCATAAAGAAAGTCATTTATACTCAAATAAATGTACCTTGAGGACATACTCATAAGTGAAATAAATAGTTAACAGATGTTTAAATACTGTATCTTTTCTTTGGTATGAGAAACTGAAGATGTAAATGAGTTCTAGAGTGTATGATTAGATGTTGCAAAATTGAAAATATTCAAAGGGAAATGGGGGAGTGGGGGTTAGTAACAAGGGGAAAGAAAAATGTGATGGTAAGAAAAGGGAAACATAGTGGCTCACGCCTGTCATCCCAGCACTTGGGAGGCAGAGGCAGGAGGATTGCTGAGTTCGAGGCTTGCCTGGGCTACATAGTGAGCTCAGGGCCAGCCTGAACTACAAAGCGAGACCCTGTCTCTAAAAAAAAAAGAGAAAAATGAAAGAAATCAAATAACAAATGCAAGTGAGGCTGTGGGGAGAAAGGTACCCTTCTACATTGTTGGTGGGAATGTAAATTAGTACAATCACAAAGAAATCCATTTGACTGGCTATTTTCCCCCCAAAGTTAAAGATATCCATATTACATTGAATATAATATATATTTGTCAAAAATTTCTGCCTCTGCCCATCTTTTTATTGTCTCCTTGCTGAGGTCTCAGTGCATATTTCCTACTATTTTCTTACTTAAAATAATTTGTATAAGACATTATAGTTTGCACCGGAGATGACGCCCAAAGGCTCACTGTTCGAAGGTTTGGCCCCTGTGAAGCAGCGTCCAAACCTGGGGCTTTTGGGAAACAACTGGATCACAAGGGCTCTGACTGCATTGGTGGATTAATCCATTAATGGTTGCATCATTGAATAGACCATTGGGAGGGATGGAAAGAATGGGGCGTGGCTGGAAGAAGTAGGTTATAAGGGGCGTGGCCTTGAAAGGTGCATTGGGACCTGATCTTTTTCTCTCTTTTTGCCTCCTGGGTGCCACTGGGTGAGCTGTTTCCTCTGCCATGGCCTCCAACAGTGAGTGACTCACCACAGGCCCAGGAACAACGGAGCCAGCCAACCATGGACTGACATCTCTGAAACTACAAGCCAAAACAAGCTGTCCTTCCTTTAGGTTGTTTTTCTCAGGTGCTTTGTTACAAAGCTGACTAATACAGGTGCTTTGTCAGCACTGTCACCCTTATTATCTGATCTGATCTCCTTGTTGACCTCCTGGAGTCAGCATTATCGATCCATGTTACAGAGGAGAAAAAGGAGGGCTAGGTGGATTCTGGAAGGCCTCACTCTTTCTGGATTCATGAAAGTCTTTTTTCATGAAGGTCAAATTGGCGTGTTTTCAGCATAGCCTATTCCTGGGAATTCTCTTCCCCACAGACCTCATGAGGCTTCTTTTACTCATAACACAAATCACTTCATTACCTTTACATGTCTCCAAGGGGAATGTGAATGTTGGCTGCCCAGATTCAGAGACATATCCAGGGTTGCAGGCACAGGAATATTGATTATAACAGTAAGCATTCTGGGGGCAATTACAACCTGCAGAGACAAAAAGGAAGGTAGTAAATTACTAGGAAACAAACTCTCCTGTTTTCATTTGGGCTTCCTCTAGGCAGGGTCTTCAGAGGCTCCGGAGAGCTGCACCTTTTCCTTTTGTGAAATTTTAGTACACTAGAAAAATTAGAAACCTCAAATCTAAGTTGCAGAAAGAAGCTGGATTCTTGTCTATGAAAAAGGGCTAGGCTTGGCATTCCACCAATTAGCTTTAATGTGCTATTTTTTCAATGAAATATAACTTTACTAGCCTCAAGATCACTGTACAATTTATATAAGAATGAGTTGATTAAGGCCTTGTACTCTGGGTTTAATTCTGGTTCCCCTATTCATTAGCTATGTACTTTAGCAAGTGTCTTAATCTTTCTATGCCTCAACAGCCTCATCTTAAAATTAGTTATTGTGGGAATTAAGTAAATTAAGATGTATTGGGCCAGAGGGTTAGCTCAGTGGTTCTGGCACCTGCCTCGCAAGCGCAAGGTCCGGAGTTCGATCCCCGGTAACCACGTACAATGTGGGCATGGAGACTCACACCGGCATGGAGACTCACACCCACCAACAATCAATACCGCATACCACAGGGCTGGGTGTGGTGGTTCACGCCTGTCATCCCAGCACTCGGGAGGCAGAGACAGGAGGATTGCTGAGTTTGAGGCTTGCCTGGGCTACATAGTGAGCTCAGAGCCAGCGTGAACACAAAGCGAGACCCTGTCTCAAAAAGAAAAAAAAAATTAATATGTATTGTATACAAGCACTTTGTGGAGTTCCTAGCATGTAATGGGTCGGTTATGATTATAAATGTGTGAATTTGTAGGGTATCACAGAAGGTAGATTCTGATTGAGTACACATAAATATAATCTTTGTTACAAATTTCATCAATTATTATGAAAATATGTCCACAAAATTGAAGAAGTTAAACAATAAACCTCTTTTTCATTTTTATTCTAAGATGTTAACTTTTTTATTTTGGAGATAGGATCTTGGTTTATAGTTCAGGCTGGGGCTGAGCTCACTATGTAGCCTGGGCAAGCCTTGAACTCAGCAATCCTCCTGCCTCTGCCTCCCAAGTGTTGGGATTACAGGCATGAGCCACCAAACTTGGCATTGTGCTATGTGGTACTGATTGCTGGTGGGTGTGAGTCACCATATCTGGTATTGTGGTATGTGGTTACTGGGGATTGAACTCAGGACCTTGCATTTGCAAGGCAGACATCAGAACCACTGAGCTAAATTCCCAGCTCATTGCTGTTAACTTTTTATTACATATTTCTCCAGAAGAATCTCCAAACATAAACAAATATATGTGCATCCCCTTTCTTTACAAATGGGAAAACATTACAAACACGATTCTGTTCTTTGCTTTTGTTTTGGTTTTTGTTCTTATTATTATGTTCTTGTTTTGCTTTGTTTTTCTGAGACAAGGTCTCACTTTGTAGTTCAAACTGGCAGTTTTGAAAAGCTTTCAGGTCTTGCTAAGCGGAAACCACTAGAACATTGTGACACGGGTGTCCATCGCTTCTCCTTGGCTCTCAACACATTAATACAGCCCATTCCTTCTCCAAATGGATTGAGAACTAGCTCCTGAGCCCACACAGCCAGGCCCTGAGCCCACCTCCCCTCTGGCACAGCTCTCGACATCCATCCCTTTCCCCCGTCTTATAACAACTGTATCCTAGCTGCTCGCATTTTTTTCTTTGGTTGTTTTGAGCTATTTTTGGTACATAGCTCAGGCTATCCTTGAACTCGCTATGTAGCCTGGACTGGCCTGGAACATTCTATGATCCTCCTGTCTCAGCCTCTCGAGTGCTGGGATTATAGGCATGAGCCACCATACCCGGCCCTGGCTAGTCTCACTTTTTAATTTGAGTTGAGCAAGACAGCCTGGCTGGGAAAAGTACCTTTGTATGAGTGGGGTTCAGGGACTTATTTGTGGTCTGAATGATGGTGATTATCATTGATTTTTCTCTCCTCACTAGAACATTTACTTCCCGAGACTTTGTGTGTTGTGTCCACTCTTCCTGCTTCACTTGTGCTCACTCTGATTAACAAAATCCAACAAATTAAAAATCAACTGAATCAGGGCTGGAGGGCTAGCTAAGTGGTTCCAGCGCCTGCCTCGCAAGCGCAAGGTCCTGAGTTCGAGCCCCAGTAACCACATACAATGCTGGGCGTGGAGACTCACGCCCACCAGCAATCAATACCACATACCACAGTGCCGGGCGTGGTGGCTCACGCCTGTCATCCCAGCACTCGGGAGGCAGAGGCAGGAGGATTGCTGAGTTCGAGGCTTGCCTGGGCTACACAGTGAGCTCAGGGCCAGCCTGAACTACAGAGTGAGACCCTGTCTCAAAAAAAAAAAAAAATCAATTGAATCCAAAAAGCCAGGTGGTGTAACACACCCATAAGGTACCGGGGGAGGCTGAGCAGGCGAATGGTAAATTTAAGGCTAGTCTGGGCAATTTGGCATGACTTTGTCCTAAAATAAAAGATAAAAAGGGCCGGGGATATATATCAGTGTGGAGGCCTTGGATTCAATCCCCAGTACACCACACACACACACACACACACACACACACACACACACACAAATCCACAATTGGATTGTAAGGATATGTGAAACAAATAAAAACTGCAGGAGCAAATCCCGCCAGCACTGTGCCCAGAGGAAGCCGTCTTCATCTCGTAGGACACTGGTGGCCCCAGCTCCAGCCCTGGCTCGTGCCTTCCTTGGAGGCTCTCGGTGCTCACCTGACATCATAGGACCCTCGGCTCCATAAAAGCTCAGAAGAAAGCAGAGCCCTGGAATACAAGGGAAACAGAAGGAAGAGACATGAGAAAACTGTGGAAAAATTTCCGCTGGGCGTGGTGGCTCACGCCTGTCATCCCAGCACTCGGGAGGCAGAGGCAGGAGGATTGCTGAGTTCGAGGCTTGCCTGGGCTCCATAGTGAGCTCAGGGCCAGCCTGAACTACAAAGCGAGACCCTGTCTCAAAAAAAAAAAAAATCCAAAAATATCTCAAGAGGTTTATGTCGGTTTTCTATTGGTACATATATTAAACAATCACAAAAACATAATGGATTAAAACATGTTCATTTTGTTCTCTCCCGTGGTCTCTGCAGGCCAGGATTCCGCAGAGGGATTACTCTGGGTGATTCTCCCTCGGGTCTCATACAGCTGCAGTCAGTGATAGTGGCTGAAGCTGCAGTTTCATGTAGTCTCAGAGTGTGGGGTAGTTTGAGTTTCTTTCCAGTATGGTGACCTCAGGCACATTTCTTCCATGGCAGCTCTAAGCCCTAAACATTAGTGTTCTAATGAAGGAAGCCACAGCACCTTTTAAGACTTAGCATCAGAAATCTTGCAGCTACACTTCCACCATATTCTCTTGGCTAAAAGTGAGTTACAAACCCACCAGAATCAGATGGAGGAGAATCAGAGTCTTCTTTATGGGAACTGAAAGTACATCTTGGGTGGGAGATAACTACTTCTATCCTCAGAATTAGTCTTCTCAGGGAGAGAGACTGAAAGTGTAAATGAGGACCAAAATGTATAATAGATAATGTGAAATAGGAAGAAAATGTTCAAATGGGTAGGGCAACTAGGAAGGGGGGCAAGGGAAAAGAAGGGAGGAGAAGGAAAAAATGGAAACAAAGTTTTTGTAATAAGGAGGGGATGAGAGGAGGGCAGCAGAATGGGAAAAAAATAGGAATCAAGATATATCATGTATAGGTACAAATTCTCTATGATGAATGAGATCATAATGTATACTTTAAATGTACTAATAAACTTACGTGATAAAAAAACCAACAAAATTAGTTTCATTAGGCTCTCAATTTATAAAGTACGTTTTGTTCTTCCTGACTTCCCAAATCTGCTTTTTTATTTTTTTTTGAGACAGGGTCTTGCTTTGTAGTTCAGGCTGGCCCTGAGCTCACTATGTAGCCCAGGCAAGCCTCAAACTCAGCGATCCTCCTGCCTCTGCCTCTTGTGTGCTGGGATGACAGGCTTGAACCACCACGCCTGGCACTGTGGTATGTGGTAGATTGCTGGTGGGTGTGAGTCACCATGCCCAGTATTTATTTACTTACTTACCTACGTACTTACTTATTTATTTTGCAGTAGGAGATCGAACTCTGGCCCTTGTGTTTCCAAAGTAGGCACAGTACTACTTGAACTAAATCCCCGGCCCTCTTGGTATTGTTATAGGTGGTTACGGGGATGGAACCAGGGACCTTGCGTTTGCTAGGCAGGTGCTAGACCCACTGAGCTAAATCTTCGGCCCTCTGCTGAGCTTTTTATTGGGGGGGGGGCTATTGTCCTACTTCTGTAAAGGCCTGAAGATGCTGGGTGGGTGGCTTTCTTTTGTTTTCCTCGTAAAACTTACATTCCTTGAATTGCTATTTCTTACGTTCTTTTCATTCTTTTATTATGTACTCATTTCTAGGACCATTTGCTACTTATAAAGGTGATAGTGCAAGAATTGCCTGGATATTGGAAGTCCTTTCTGATGCCCCAGATGTTAACCTTTGGGGTGCTGAATTGTGAGGGTGTCACTGGGGTCTCAAAGCAGAGTCCTGGCCAGTAAGAATATCTGGAGTGATGATTCTGGGCAATGATAAAATACAAATGGTAATAAAATACAAATGATAAAATACAAATGGGAATATTTCAGTACCACCAGCAAACGTAACATTTTAGTATGGTCTGATTGGGATCTGGTTCTTATGACTGATAACTTTGTAACCTTGGTTATCGCCTGAGAAGGTGGCCTTCAGTGACAGCACTTTGTCTATTAACAGGGGCAGTGGCTGTTGTGATGGTGTGAAAGGCCACATCAAAATTCCTGCTGAGCTTTAGCCCTCACTGTGAGGAATTAAGAGTGTGGCAACCTCATCTGACTCTGATATACAGAGGCAGGTTGTTGGGAGATGTTTAAGATTAAATGTGGCCATAAGTGTAGGGCCTTGATCCAATGAGACTTTTAGCCCATGGCTGTATAAAAAGAAGGGGATACATCTGGGTATTGCAAATGTATTCGCAGCACTCTGAGAGGCTGAGGAAAGAGGACTACAAATTTGAGCCCTGCCTGGGCAATTTAGTGACTTAGCAAGCCTGTGTCTCAAAATAAAAAATAAGTTAAAAGTAGGGTGGGGAATATTCAGTGTTCAGGCTCTGGGTTCAATTCCTAACCCTGAAACAAACAAACAAACAAACAAACAAAAAGAAGGATAACATATCCATAGGTTCCAGGGGTTGGGATGTACTTTTTTTTTTTTTTTTTTTGCCATTCCAAGGATCAAACTCAGGCCCTTGTGCGTCCAAGGTTGACATGGTCCCACTTGAGCTAAATCCTCAGTCTCTTGGGTTGTGAGTATCTTTGAGAGGAGACATTATTCAACTTCCTTGCCTTGTCTTAAAAAGAAGTACCAGGCCTAATTTGTGAACAGTCATTATGGGGACTGCACTCAGAACATTTTGAATATTCTTGTTCTTCTAATCAATATATACTCAGCTGGACTATTGCTATGATTTGGATCTTACAGGTTCCCAAAGTCTCACCTGAGACAAGTCTTAGTCTCCACCTGATGGTGAAGATAGGAGCTGGTGGAACTTTTAAGAGGGAAGGCTGAGTGGGAGGAAGTGAGGTCACTGAGGATGCCCTCGAGGGCACTGTAAGACACTGGCTCCTCCTCTCTCTTTGCTGCCTAGTTGTTGGGAGGTGAGCACCTTTGCTCTACTGTTTGTTCATCACCATGACCTTGCTTGGTACAGAACCATAGCAATGAGATGAAACAGCAATGCCTGTGGTTGTAGTGACAACTCAAATGAGGGAATGTGTACAGTGCAGTTTTGCAAAAAGTATCCAGAGATGATGGCAGACTCAATTAGAAGGTGGACTAGAATTCTGTCTGATTCCTGATTAGACATTCATTTCATTGGCCATGCTAGATCTCCCCGGTGACATGGGCAGGGAGTTTGCGACCGACTGAAATTCACAAGTAAGTCATCTCAGAAGTTTCCAGGACTATCACTCTTGATGTTAAAAAGCAGAACACATCTTATTTGCGTTGTCTCTCACACTTGATTTCACAGATATATGCTGAACACTTCTATGTGAGCTGCTATCCTAGGGGCTTCAAAGGTGAGGGATACGTGGCATTTTCCCTCGCATCGCTGATGTTATTTTGATAGACCTGATGGTCCATCACTGGGATGGTCTATCCAAACTAAATAACTGCACAGCTTCGAGCAAGTCATATACCCTCTCTCTGATGCCATTTCGTACCTGTAGTGTGAGTGCTGCGCACTCATGAATGTAAAGCCATTTTAGCTTAGCTTAATGTTTAAGAAAAGCAAATTGTGATTGAATTGTGACTACAGATGCTGTTATTTGATCTGGAGCCGGAAGATAGGATTTAAAAGATGGAAAACCTTAAAAGATGGGAAACCACAGGTGGTGGGTGAAGCCATAGAATCACAACATTCCTATAGGGAGAGGGAGTAGAAAGTTCTGTGGCAGAAGCATCATAGCAAAGGTCTAGGGCTAGATGGCTTAGGTATGAACCCTGCCTCTCTACAGTCTACAGGCTGGGGCCTTGGACAGGTGATACAACCTCTCTGTTTCCTCGTTTTCTCATCCGTAATACCTGCCTCACAAGTACACTGCAAGACTTGATTTTATAACATGCTTATGTTCTATTAAACTCATAATGAGTTGAAAATATCATTAAGTTGCAACTACATTTAAGCAGGCATGGTGCTGCATATCGGCAATGTGAGCTACTTGGAAGGCTGAGGCTGGGGAATTGTAAATTCCAGGCCAGTTTGGGCAATTTAGAAGTCCTCTGTGTAAAGATTAAATAAATATGGCTAAGGAGGTAGTTCAGTGGTAGAGTACTTGTCTAACATCCATGAAGTCCTGAGTTTAGTCCCCTGTATTGTAAATAAATTAAAAAAAATGTATTCAATACACTTAACTTACTGAATAGGATGGCTTATTTTATTTTATTTTTTGAGACAGGATCTCACTTTGTAGTTCAAGCTGGCCCTGAGTTCACTATATAGTCCAGGCTAGCCTTGAACTCATGGCAATCCTCCTGCCTCTGCTTCTCAAGTGCTGGGATTACAGGTGTGAGCCACCATGCCCAGCTAAAATGGCCTATTTTAAACATGCTCAGAACATTCCTATTAGCCTCAAGCAAAACCATCTAACACAAAACCTAATTTATTATAAAATGTGTAATACCTCGTGTAATTTAGTCAATGATACACGAACAGTGAAAAACAGAAAAATGCTTTCTCACCATGGTAAAGTTAAGAATTTTTTTTTTTTTTTTTTTTTGCTTTTTGAGACAGGGTCTCGCTTTGTAGTTCAGGCTGGCCCTGAGCTCACTATGGTGCCCAGGCAAGCCACCGTGAACTCAGCAATCCTCCTGTCTCTGCCTCCCGAGTGCTGGGATTACAGGCGTGAGCCACCATGCCCAGCATTAAATTAAGAAATTTTAATTAGAACCTTCTTCAGTTAAAAGCCATCTGTACCTGTATTATTGGCAACGTAGGTCCATGTGCTCAGTTCTGCTTGCTTGTCACTTTCCAAATGAAAAGAGGACATATATTTTGGTGAAAAAGAAGTATTAAAAGCTAGTTCCTGGGCCGGAGATTTAGCTCAGTGGTTCTGGTGCCTGCCTAGCAAGCGCAAGGTCCCGGTTCGATCTGGTAACCACATAACACAATGCCAGGTGTGGTGACTCATGCCCACAGCAATCAGTACCACATAACACAATGCTGGGCATGGTGGCTCATGCCTGTAATCCTAGCACTTGGGAGGCAGAGGCAGGAGGACTGCCATGAGTTCAAGGCTAGCCTGGACTATATAGTGAGCTCAGGGTCATCCTGAACTACAAAATAGGACTGTCTTAAAAAAGAAGAAAAAAGAAAAGTACCAATAAAATCAATTAAAAAAAACCCTGCAAGCTAGTAGGCTGCTGGAGTCCGTGCTTTTTGCACCCACACAGCAGCGAGTTTCCTGCGGCCGGGGCTCTGGCCCTGGAAACAAGGTGCAGGGAGCGCAAGACAGATGCCCTGGGAAAAGCCTGGCAGCAAAGGATCCACTAAACACAAGACTGTCAGTTGATGGCACTGGGAAATTACTCAGTGGTTCTGGTGTCTGCTTCGCAAGCACAAGGCTCCGATCCCGGAACCACACACCATAATGCTGGGCGTGGTGGCTCATGCCCATAATCCTGGCCCCTGGAGGCAGAAGCAGGAGAATTTCTGTGAATTTGAGGCTTGCCTGGGCTACATAGTGAGCTCAGGGCCAGCCTGAACTACAAAAAAAAAAAAAAAAAAAAAAAGCTAGCTCCTGAGAGATGGAGGGCATATTTGCCTCAAATCACCATCTCCCACATGCATGGGTATGCAAAGGTCTTATTTGGTAAATCTCATGCCTTATGTTTAGATGTTTCTCCAAAACCTCATGAGGTCACACGTGAGGTTTTTTTCAGAGGTGGCTGGATCTAGAGTGTGTGATACTGGAATTGATTCATGTTGCAATGTTAGGGACCAGGGCAGTAGGATTAAGAGTGTGAGCGCCACCTTCCCTAAGTAGCCTGCATAAGATATAAGGAACAGAAAGAACTGTGGTTGTCCCTTGCTTGCTTTGCTACCTTCCGCCTGTCACGAACTGTTTCTCCTCTGCGATTCCTGTCTGCCACACCACACTGCCTTGGAGTCAACTGATTATGGACTGACATTCTATAAACTGTGCGCTAAATAAACCTTTCCTCTTTTAATTTGGGGCATCAGGTATTTTGTCTCAATGGTGAGAAAGTTAACTAAGATAGTAAGGAAAAATGGGAAGGGGAAATTCAGGAAAATAATATGTAGTTCCATGTTTTTTTTTTTTTTTTTATTGCTCTCAGGTATAGCTGGATCTGTCCCTTTCTTGTGAAAACTGGGTCCCAGCCTCCTGGGACCAACATTGGCATATTCTTTTTTTTTTTTTTTTTTTTTTTTTTTTTTTTTTTTTTTTTTTTTTTTTGAGACAGGGTCTCGCTTTGTAGTTCAGGCTGGCTCTGAGCTCACTATGTAGCCCAGGCAAGCCTTGAACTCAGCAATCCTCCTGCCTCTGCCTCCTGAGTGCTGGGAGTACATGCGTGAGTCACCACGCCCGGCATCGTGGTATGTGGTACTGATTGCTGGTAGGCATGAACCACCATGCCCAGTATTGTTATATGTAGTTACCCGAGGTGGAACCAGGGACCTTGCATTTGCCAGGCAGGCACTGGAACCACTGAGCTAAATCTCCGGCCCGGCATATTCTTCATCTGGAGTGTTGGTTATGCATTCAGCAGAAGGAAGTTTGGAGAAGTTGCTTATCTCTAAATTATCTTAATTTTGTTCTGCCAGTTATACATATATGGTTCATGATGAATTTTTAAAAATGTCAATCATGGTTATAATCAAAATTCTTGTCTCAGGAAAAGGAGAAAGGAGGAGAAAAACCAATAAGACAGGAGGAAAATGATGAGGGCAGTGCTAGTTTAAAGAAGTTAGCAAGGTAGAAAAGATGTCAGTTAGAAAACAGAACTGGGGAAGGGAAAGGTCAACAATACTCTTGGGTTTGGACCATAAGGAAACTATGAAGGGATGTTTGAGAGCACAGTTTGATTTGGACAGTAAAGAAAGAAGCAAATTAAGGGAAGGAGAGAAGGAAATAAAAAGAAGAAAGTAAAGACCCACATAATTGCTGAATCAAAAAGCCCTGCTGGGCATAGGGTAAGGAAGAGGCTTTGCCGTGGTCACCATACCTGGAAGAAGTCTTGGTCCTTGCATGCTGTGGTGTGGATAACAGCAGCTGGCTCTGGAAGCTTCCTTCTGAGATTTCCCCACCCAGCACCTTAGCTCAAGAAATCTTATGATGGGCTGGAGATTTAGCTCAGTGGTTCCAGTGCCTGCCTCGCAAGCGCAAGGTCCTGAGTTCGACCCCCAATAACCACATACAATGCTGGGCGTGGTGACTCACGACCGCCAGCAATCAATACCACATACCACAGTGCCGGGCGTGGTGGCTCACACCTGTAATCCCAGCACTCGGGAGGCAGAGGCAGGAGGATTGCTGAGTTCAAGGCTTGCCTGGGTTACATAGTGAGCTCAGGGCCAGCCTGAACTACAGAGCGAGACCCTGTCTGAAAAAAAAAAAAAAAAAAGAGAAATCTTATGACAACTGACACACATAGTTTAGGCTATCTCACCCAGGATATTGCTTCCCAAAAGGAGAACTTCTCACCCTCTTGCACCACTGGACTCAGGCTTCTGCTTTTTACAATATATGTCTGTGATGCATAATAATTACATTTATTTTGGATGCTTCTGCTTTTTAATTTAATTTTTTGAAATGCTGGGGTTAGAACCTAGGGATTTGTATGTCCTGGAAAAGTGCTCTACTGCAGAGCTGCAGCTCCAGGCTTTATTTCCAATACTATTTCTACTTTTGTTTTTCTTTTTCTTGTTTTAAAAAAGTTTTTTGAGTCAGTGTCTCACTTTGTAGTTCAGGATGGCCCTGAACTCATTATGTAGCCCAGGATAGCCTCAAACTCAGGGCAATCCTCCTGCCTCTGCTTCCAAACTTCTGGAATTACAGGCATGAGCCACCATGCCTGGCTCTACTCTTGTTTTTCTATGCTTCCTTGAGAGTTTTCCATTGTTGATCGTCTTTGGGACGAAAGAATTGATTGATTATAACACAGAAATGCTTGAGGGGTTACATCACATTGCCTGAGGGTCGGAAAGTGCTTTGTGATTTACAAGAAATTTCAGATAATGTGTTGTGGCAAAGGGAAATTGAAAGTACTTGAGAGAATCAGAACTTGAGTAAGGAAAGGAACTTTATTCACTAGTGAGGGTCAGCCAGAAGAGAAATGAGTCCTGCTCAGACTGACTAACTGCCCATTACAGTTTTTCAAACGGTTTTAAAGAAATGGAGAGAGGTAGCACTTTGATTTACAATCACAGACTTCTTACAGATCTGCAGTCAGTTAGCAGGGCCTTATCAAGATCTAGCCAGTTTCCATGATTACTTTTGGGAAAGTGATGAATCTAACAGATTTGTGGAAAAAGGAAGGGAGCTGGAAGGAAGATGGGAAGATTAGTTTGCTACACACAGGTGTGCTATGAAGAGGAGTCAGCAGGAAGCAGGACTCCAGGGGAGGGTTTATTAGCACAACAAAGCAGTTAGAGGAAGAAAGTTCCACCAGGTGAAACAAACTGCTAATTAAAACTTAGGCTACTATCACCTATCACCTGTGGCACATTGGGAAGCGTCTGGCACCAGCTTGGGTACTAGCTGATGCAGATTTGCCATGCCAAATGGACTGGGGATGGAGTGGAGTGGGACAGCGTTTGCCTAGCATTGCAGAACAAAATCAAACAAAAAGATAAAGCAGCCCCCTCCAACAGATCAAAGTGAACAACAACAAAACAACAACAAGAAACCAACTTCTCCCAAACAAAACTATAAAGTATACTAGACTAAACTAGACTAGATAGTCTGTGATTTCTGAGATGGGCAAACGAGAATTTAAGGTATTTGCATCGACACAAGATTTCTAGCGGGTAATTTTCATAAAAGGATTCCCCTGGCCAGCAAATGACATTTACCAGTTCCCACTGCAGTTGTCACTGGTAGAGGGTAATATATTATTTGGCCGGTGGGGGACAATCCCGACCAGTTGCAGGAGCTGGGAGCAATGTTCTCTCAATTTTTCCTTCTTGCACAGTCCCAGCTACTTGGCAAGCTGCAGCAGGGAAATCACTTGATTTCCAGGAATTTGAGGTTGACCTGGGTAATAAGACCTCATCTAAAAGAAGTCAGACAAATATCTTTCAATGACCTATGTTACCTTCTAGGAACAGAGCAGAGAACAAAAGAGATATAATCCTTTTTTAAAACTTTTCTGTTTTGTTTATTTATTTATTTATTTATTTTGGAGACAGGGTCTTAGCAATCCTCCTGCCTCTGCCTCCTGAGTGCTGAGATTACAGGCGTGAGCCACCACACCCGGCAACATTTTTCTGTTTTATTGGAAATATGATCTTGCTATGTAGTTCAGTGTGGCCTTGAACTCACCATGTACCTGGGCTAACCTTGAACTCACCTGGAGCAGGAGAGGAGAGGAGGAGGAGCTATGCAAGAAGGTACCTCAGTAGCCTCATCACTAGGAGTCTTGGAACCTGTACCAGGAGGTTGACCCACCTTGGGGGAAAAGCACTCGTGTGGGGTTCTATACAGTAAATCATTCACTGTAGTCTGCTCCTAGGTTGACGTTCAGACCTAACCTGAAAATGATGTCTGTATCTGGTGAGATTTGACTACCAGGAGCAGTTGTTGTGTTGCTAAAACCTTTCTCTGGTAGTTATGTGCAGTGGCACATGCCTGTAATCCTAGCACCTTTGGAGGCTGAGGCAGGAAGATCGCAAATTTGAACCCTTCCTGGGCAGTTTAGTGAGACTCTATTTCAAAATAAAAGAGAGTGGAGCTATAGCTCAATATGGAGGCCCTGGGTTCAATTTGTAGTACTGGAAACAAAACAAAACAAAGCAAAACAAAACTTTCTTTGGGTTAGGATTACCTAATACCTTAAATGTTGCTACACAGAACATTAGTGTCACTTCCTCTTCCCTTTAAGGTGTTCAAAATGACTATTTTCTTTAAGCCATGTTGTATCACCAGATGATAAAGATGGGGTCGAGTAGCTTCCACATAATTACAAATTATTAAAAAATGTTATTTATTTCAGTACTTAAACATAAAGCCTTTGCACTGAACTACATCCCCATTTCCCTCTTTATTTGTATTTTAAAAAATTGATTGTTTTGGTACATTTTATATACACGTTCTGATGACAATCGACATTGAGAATTTGTCCCATTTCCCTCTTTAGTTTTCTTTTTAATTTTCAGATAGGATCTTACTAAATCACTGTTTCTAAGATTAGGCTTGAATTTATAATCCCCCTACCTCAGCTCCCCCAGAGGGCTGGGATGACAGACAGTTTTTATTTTTAATTGACAAATAATTATATATCTCTACATTAAGGTCTCTCTCTCTCTACACACACACACACACACACACACACACATGTACTGGAATAATTATATCAACTGAATTATCATATCCATTACCTCACACATTTTTTAAATAATATCATTTGAAGTTCATTTTTAAAGCAATTTTTATATTAATATTATTATTAACTATTGCTACTTTGGTATGCAACAGATCTTTACAACTTCTTCTTTTTTTTTTTTTGAGACAGGCTCTCGCTTTGTAGTTCAGGCTGGTCCCGAGCTCACTATGTAGCTCAGGCAAGCCTCAGACTCAGCAATCTTCCCGCCTCTGCCTCCCAAGTGCTGGGATTACAGGCATGAGCCACCATGCCCAGCATTGTTGTATGTGGTATTGATGGCTGGTGGGCGTGAGTCACCACGCCCAGCACTGTATGTGGTTACCAGGGATTGAACTCAGGACCTTGCACTTGCAAGGCAGGCAGCGGAACCACTGAGCTAAATCTTCTGTCCCATCTTTCAATAATTTTATGTATTTCAAAATAACTAGAAGAGTCCAGTGACTCTCAGCACACTGAACTGATAAACAAGGAGATGGAAATTATTATTGTCTGTGGCATCATTACATTATCTACATGCATCAATTTATGACATTGTAACCCCAAAATATGTTCAAATGTTATAGGTAAACTAAAAATAAAAAGAGAGGATACTCAGGCCAGAGATTTAGCTCAGTGGTTCTGGCGCCTGCCTAGCAAGCACAAGGTCCTGAGTTCAATTCCCGATAACCATATACCATAATGCCAGACATGGTGACTCATGCCCACCAGCAATCAGTAGCACACACCATAATGCCAGGTATGGTGGCTCATGCCTGTAATCCCAGCACTCGGGAGGCAGAGGCAGGAGGATTGCTGAGTTCCAGGTTTGCCTGGGTTATATAGTGAGCTCAGGGTGAGCCTGAACTATATAGTGAGACCATATCTAAAAAAAAAAAAAAAAATAATAACAACAACAACAACATAAAAGAGGGTACTCAAAAACAAGAAAAAATCTCAGTGCACAATTTATTCTCATTTTTCAAACAGTGCTTAGTCTTTACCTCATACTGCCACCTTCTGGTAGAATATCCACATTTGTCACCCGGTACTAAAGTCTAATAAAAATGGATCAAAAATCAGTGGATCTTGGCTGGGGATCTAGCTCAGTGGTTCCAGTGTCTGCCTCACAAGTGTAAGGTTCCGAGTTTTATCCCCAGTAACCACACATCACAATGCTGGGCGTGGTGGTCCATACCTGTAATGCCAGCACTTGAGAGGCAGAGACAGGAGGATTGCTGTGAGTTCAAAGCTTGCCTGGGCAACATAGTGAGCTCAGGACCAGCCTGAACTACAAAGTGAGACTCTGTTTCAAAAAAAAAAAGAGTTTTTTTTTTTTTTTTTAGCTCACAGTTTTAAAGGCTGAAAGTCTAAGGTCAAGTGTCCCCACCTGGTCTTTGGTGAGGGCTTCATGGTGATGGCACCATGGTGGGACTATAAGAGGGAGAGATTACGTGATTAAACAGGGACAGAGATAGATTCAGGTGTTCACTTCCTGTCAGAAAACAACCCACTCTTGTGGAAGGGAACTGGGCACCTGTGAGAACTATATTAATCCCTTCCAAATACAGCACCCTCAGTGCCCAACTACCCGGCACGAAGCCCCACCTGTTGAACGTTCCCCCACCTCCCACATGGCCCTTTGGAGGACTAAACTTCCAGCATGAGAATCTGTGGGACAAATTACATCCAGACCACAGTTCCCATGGAAGGTCTTCCTTCTCTGAGTGACCTGCTAGTTCCCCTCCTGTACTCAGGTCCACATCTGCACACTGCCCCTCAACCTGCTGGCCATTTGCTCCCCTTTTTATTCCAGCATTTTCTCAACTGCAGGAGTTGAAGTTCTATCACATGGATTAGCTTAGTATTTAAGGACTGGCTAAGTTTCAGGAAGGTAAAGACAACAGTGTGTTCCCCAAGGCAGTGTCAGTCATGCAAATTCAGGTAGGTGTGAATGCATCCCCTGGCACAGGGTGTGTGACCGACCTGTGGCTGTGCCCGTCTGTCCAGGGACTGACTGATGGCAGTTGTACAGCTCCAGAGGGTGGTGACACTGGTACCTGTGCTGTCTCACCAACAGATGGGTGGCCAGGGCTTCTGGTGAGGTGAGTCCTTGTGTGCGTCGTGGGGTTAGAGGGCCCTGCTGTCCGGTCTTTCGTCTGGAAATTTGCATTCCTCATTTATTTCCTCTGACTGCAGGCCCTGTAAGAGAGCACATAAAGCTGTGTCGTAGTATTTATCCACTCCAGGGAAAAAGGGTTTTAAGCACTGGGTCTGGAATTCCCTGTTGATTTTTGGTCACTGATCTTTTGGTTAAGAAAGAGCAAGGCTATAAGCATGTGAAGTCATGCATATATTCATTAGCTTCAGAGAGAACACCACAAGGCAACATAAGCATGAACACAATTTGTCAATTAAAAAAATAAAAAAGTTAAGTTAGGTGCTCACTTCGGCAGCACATATACTAAAAAAAGTAAGTTAGGAGAAAATGAAACAAAAAATAAAGAGGCAGTCCAGACCTCTCTAGACAACATTAAATTTTTTTTTTTTTTTTGAGACAGGGTCTCGCTTTGTAGTTTGGGCTGCTCTGAGTTCACTATGTAGCCCAGGCAAGCTTCGAACTCAGCAATCCTCCTGTCTCTGCCTCCCAAGTGCTGGGATGACAGGTGTGAGCCACCATGCCTGGCACTGTGGTGTGTGGTATTGATTGTTGGTGGGCGTGTCTCCACGCCCAGCATTGTATGTGGCTTCCGGGGATCGAACTCAGGACCTTGCGCTTGTGAGGCAGGCGCCGGAACCACTGAGCTAACCCTCCGGCCCAGTATTTTAATTTTTTTATAAATAATTTATTTGTTCAGGAAAAAATGAGGGTAGGTGAGCTCCATAGTAGAGAACAGGCTTTAATGGGGTGAAACGTGAGAGGAACCACTGGGTACTAAACCAAAAATTGTCTCTTATAAGCTATGTGGCTTTGTAAAGATAGCAGCTATCTCGAGTCAGGGTAGTAACCTTTGACCCCCTGGGCTGCTGTGTGCCTGATAAGGCTCACTGTTTTTAACAAGGGCTTAACGCGTTTTGACAGGGGTGGGGGGGTGGGGGGGGTGACAGCTCTGACTCCCTCACTCCCAGCCCATAACAAGGCCCATCCATCTTGAACCTTAAACTAGTTATGATCTGGCTAAGGGGGCAGTGGTCTAATTCCTTCATTATCAAGAACAGTTTGAACACTATTACATTTTTGATTATACAGGTATGTTAGTTTTGATAATTATAATCAAATTGATCAGAAATGGCCTGTATCTTAGTGGCCCGAGACTTTAAAATCTACATCTCCTGAGAAGTAGGGAAAGAAAATTTATTCTAGCAGACAACATTTTACCATTAATGGCAATTTTTTTTTTAATTTTTAAAGGACCTTTTATATTGAATATTGATTGATTGATTTAGACAAGGTCTGGCTTTGCAATTCAGGCTGGCCCTGAGCCCACTATGTAGTCCAGGCAAACCTCGAACTCACAGCAATCCTCCTGCCTCTGCTTTCTGAGAGCTAGGATTACAGGCGTAAGCCACCATGCCCAGAACTGTTTTGAGAAAAAAAAGGTGTATTGGTGTTATAAGTGTGTGTTAGCTACAGCAGGGACACGGTGGGAAAAGGGGGTCTTGGGAGGATATTTCATGTAGAACTGTCACCCTGGAATTTTATATTTGAATTTTGTTAGGATCTGCTAAGTATCAGAGGGGTGGGATTTGTGATCAGAAGTAGGGATGGATGCCACTTCCTGACATGGTGGGTACAGTGCAAAGGAATAAAATGACTCATCCTATTCATTCATTTATATCCCCCCATCTCCCTTATCTGTCTTCGACCAAAGTGTGGCAGGGCCATGCTTCCTCAGGAGGCTCTAAGAGGGGCTCCTTTCTTGACTCTTTCTAATTTCTAGTGCTGGCTGGCAGTGCTTGGCATTCCTTGGCCTATCTCTCCAGTCTCTCCCTCCATGGTCACATGGCCACCTCCCCTTGGTGTCTGTCTCTGTGGCTCTCTTCCTATTCTTCTCCTTCCTCTTCTTCTTCTTCTCCTTCCTCTTCTTCTTCTTTTATTTTTT
>PVIC010023831.1:0-26468 GCA_004025085.1 Thryonomys swinderianus
AATAGCTGCTAGATGATGCAAAGAAGAATAACTTAAGACTTACAGGAGTAAATTAAGAAACAGATAGCACAAACAACGTTAAAAAAACATGTTCAAAGATGTAATGGCAGAAAACTTCCCAAGCAGGAGAAAAGAATTTTACATATAGGTAGTTGAGGCATTTAGGAATCCAACTAGCCATGATTTAAAAAAAAATTACAAGTAGGCATATAATAGTCAAGATATCAGAGACCCAACAGAAGACTGACATGTTGAAAGTAATCAGATAAAAGAAACAAATGACATGCAATGGAAAACCCACGAGACTCACAGCCAACTTTTCAACACAAACTCTCAGGTCAAGCAGAGCCTGTAGTGAAGTATTTCAAGCCCTAAAAGCAACAACCTCCAATTTAGGTTGATGTACCCCACAGTGCTATCTTTCAAAATCAGTAGCAGATAAGATACTTCCATGACAAAGAACACCTGAGAGTCTTCATGAATACCAAACCAACACTCCAGAAAATTCTAAACAATATCTTAGAAAAAGACAATGAGGGCCACAACTCCATGAGGCCCAACAGAGTAGTCATTAGGCAAAGCAAGAAATTAAGTGGAAAGGGAGAAGATTAAAAAAATAAAATAAAAAAAACCCAAACAAGAAACTACCATGATAAGGATAAGTCAACACATATTGATTATAACCATGAATGGTTTTTTTTTTTTTTTTTTGAGACAGGGTCTCGCTTTGTAGTTCAGGCTGGCCCTGAGCTCACTATGTAGCCCAGGCAAGCCTGGAACTCAGCAATCCTCCTGTCTCTGCCTCCCGAGTGCTGGGATGACAGGCGTGAGCCACCATGCCCGGCACTGTGGTATGTGGTATTGATGGCTGGTGGGCGTGAATCTCCACGCCCAGCATTGTATGTGGTCACCGGGATCGAACTCAGGACCTTGCGCTTGCGAGGCAGGCACTGGAACCTCTGAGCTAAATCTCTGGCCCATGAATGTTAATGGACGCAATTCACCAATCAAAAGAAATAGACTGGCAGTATAGATTGAGAAGCGAGGACCAAGAAGTATTCAAGAAGTGCTGTATTCAAGAAGTGCACTTAATTCAAAAAGAAATTCACAGACTGAAAGTAAAAGAAGACAATTTTCCATTTGAAAGGAAAAAGTAGGAGTGGCTATCTTATTTGCAGACAAAGTTGATTTCAAACCAAAACTAATTAAGAGAGACAAAGAAGGTCACTACATTCTTGCACAGGGAACAATCCAACCAGGAAAGATGAGATTTTAAAAATATATATGCACCAAATGCTAGTGCACCCAACTGTATAAAACAAATATTAATGAATATGAAAAGCCAAATAAGCACTAATATAATAGGCCTGTTACTGTAGCATCAAAAGCACTCCAGCCTTGCAAATAGATCAGCTAGACGAAAAATAATCAACAATGAAATACTAGAACTGAATGAAACTTTGAACAAATGGATTTAATAGAAATCTACAGAGTAATCCACTCCACAAAATCAGAATACACATTCTTCTCAGCTGTACTTGGGCCATTCTCCAAAATAAATCACATGCTAGTTCACAGAACATGTTTAAGTAAATGAAAAGGAATTGAAGTTATCCCCCCGTATACTGTAAGACCTCAGTGACTTGAAATTGGAGATCTGGCAAAAGAAATTCCAAGAACATAGCAAACATGTGAAATTGAATAACACTCTTCTGAGCAACAAAAGGATCACAGGAAATTTAAGAAGAAATTAGACAGTTTCTGCAATCAAATGATAATGCCAATACAACACACAGGAATCTATGGGACACCAAAAAAGAATTTCTTTGAGGGATTCATAGCAGTGAATGCCCATAGTAGAAAAGAGTGAGCTCAAGTAAACAACTTAATGCTGAACCTCAAGCTCCTAGAAAAAGAAAAGCAAGACAAACCCAAAACTCATACAAAAGAGAAAATTATGAAGATCAGAGAAGAAATTAATGCAATGGTTACAAAAAATTAAGGAATCAGAGTTGGTTTTTTGAAAAACTAAACAAAATTAGCAAACCCTTAACCAGCCTTATAAAAAAAAAGAAGGAAGAGACTCAAATCTGTGGAATTAGGAATGAAAAAAGTGAAATCACAACAGATCTAGTAGAAATCCAGAGGATAATCCACACCTACTTTGAAAACTTGTACTCCAATAATATGGAAAACCCAGAAGAAATGGATAGATTCCTATGAACTACCAAATTTGAATAAACAAGATACAAAAATCCCAAACACCCAAATATCAATTATTGAAATTGAAAATGTAATTAAAAACCTACTGATAAAGAAAAGTCCTGGTCCTAATGGGTTCACTGCTGAATTCTTGAAAGGAGGTGAAAGACCTCTATGAAAACTACAGCACTCTGAAAAAAAGAGATCAAAGAGAATATCAGAAAATGAAGACATCCCTTGTTCCTAGGTAGAAAGCAGTAATATTGTCAAAATGGCCATACTTCCAAAACTTCTATATAGATTCAGTGCTATCTCAATTGAAATTTCAACAGCTTACTTCATAGAAGTAGAAAAAAAATGATCCAAAAATTCATCTGGAACCAGAAGAGACCAGAATGGCAAAAGCAATTTTGGGCAACAAAGACATAGTAGGGGGTATTTCAATACCCAACTTGGAACTATACTACAAAGCCCCTCTAATAAAACAGCATGGTATTGATAAAAAAAAGTAGACCCAAGGATCAGTGGAACAGACTAGAAGATGTAGAAACAACTCCAAAAATACTAAGCCACCTCATCTTTGACATAAGAGCCAAACAACCTCAGTGAAGGAAAGATAGCCTCTTTAAGAAATGGTGCTGGAAAAATTGTTTCAACCTGCCAAAGATTACAACTAGACCTACATCTTTTACCATGTACTAAAGTGAAATTAAAGTGAATTAAAGATATAAATATAAAAACAAGCACTTAACCTACTGGAAGACAGGTAGGTGGAACTCGTAGAGACACTGAAGTAGGGAAAGACTTTATAAACAAAATCTCAATAGCATGGGAACTATCATGAAGAATTAACAGTTGTTACCTCAGTTAAAAAAAAAAAACCCTGTGTAGCAAGATAATTTACTAAAAGAGCTAAAAGATGGCCTTCGATGTTGGAAAAAATTTTTGCCAGCTGTTTCTCAAAGGACTGCTGTATAGAATATACAAAAAAACGTATAAAAATTAGACCCTCCAAATTTAAAGACCCAGTTGAAAACTCAGCATCCAAAATGAACAGACATTTTTTTTTTTTCAGATGAAGAAGTAAAAGTAGGAAACAAACATATGAAAAAATGTTTACATATTCATTATAATTACATTCATCTTTGGGACTTTGTACTTGTACATGACATAGCTTGGATTTTGTTTTTTCCCCATTCTCCTACTTTCCCTTCTTTCCCCATCCCCCTCCCTATTTGTCAAAATTTTGTTTCAGTTTTTCTCTTCTTTTGTTATACTTTTTCTGTCCCTTCTTTCTTTTCCCAACACCCCTCCCTGCTTCCCCTTCTCCTTCAGATCTTTACTTCTGATTTTACATCACCTATGACACATTTTTGCCCTCATTTCCTCTTGCAGTTTCTCACACCATAGAAATGGTTTGCCACTTACGCTTGTGTGTCCTATTTACTTCACTGACAGGTTCTAAGCACCACTGAAGACTACGAAAGGTACACTACCCAGGTGTGTGATATTCTTTTAAAAAGTACTCCACAGATTTCTAATTATGAGTATGTTCTTTTTTCCATATAAGAGATAAAGAAAACTTATTTTCAGTATGTACAACCCCTCAAATGCATACGTCTATGTACATATCCTATATAATCAGGGAGTATCACTCTTTTAAATAATACAAACGTAAAATGAATTCTGTTGTTTTAAATACAGTTTGAAAATCCTTTAGGATCCAAAATAAATAGATCATCTACTTCTAAATGTTCTGTCCAAATTGTGCTCTAAGAAGACCAGAAACACACATGCAATAAACAAGGGCACTTTTATTAACAGGGCATGCAGTTGGTCCACCAATACTAGATTGGAGACCCCACATGGAAGTTACCAGCTCCTTTTAAAGGCGTTCCTGGTTCACTTACAGGAAGGGGTAGGGTACTTACTAGGGATTGGCTAAAAATTTAATCTATCATACCTATCAGGCAGTCATTGGTGAAGGAGGAACAGGAAGGGCACAGTCAGCCAGGGGTTGGGCTAGTCGTGTAGAAACAAAGAAACACTTTTTGGCGAGAACAGCTCCTATAAATAGCTCACTGGAGCCAGAATGTTACATCTCGTCAATCCCACCAGGAGGTTGCTGTTACTGAGCGACCAGCTCCACCAGCGTCCTTACAGGTTTGCTTTACGTTCCAAGAACTTTACACAATTGCACTTTGGTCCCAACAAAAACATATACATGCCTTGTATCTTTGAGACTGGAGTCACTAGAGATGAGAGGGATCTTAAAGTTATGTAAAGCAATTATTTTATATGTAACAAAACAAGAGGATCTAACAACAATATAAAATAATATAGAGCAAGTGATAAAAAATGGGGCAGTTTGCTATTCCAAAAATGGATTAGAATCTAATTCAGGTATAAATTTGCCTTTAGTCGTGTCTGCTTTAGAGTAAGATTTGGTTACTGTCTTTGTCTTACAGCAGAGATTTCAGAATTCCCAAGAACAGGCACAGGGTGCTTACATATATCTGCTGCTACTAATATTACCTTCAGTCCACTCAGTCATTCAGTACAAGAGCCTCAGCATAATTGAAAATCTATAGCTATTCCAAATATAGAGTTGGATATCTCCTTGAAATAATGTCCTTATACAGTGGTCTTTGGCCCTTTGCCAATTCCATTACTTATAGAACTATTCCTTAGAAGCCAGTATGGAACAGAAGTAAATAGAATGTTTTAGACGAGACTCCACAACAAAAGCTGGCATAAATGCACAATGATCAGTATTTTTGACACATGGTAATTAGACAGAAGCTTTGAACTCTCATTTCTCTGTCGTAATTTATAACAAATGTATCACTTTAATTTTTTGATTTTTTTGCAAATGTGAGTAAATGATGTTCTATTTTGTTACATAGTATTATGTGCAGTTGCACAGACCACATGTTGAGTTTCTCAATATAAACTGTTCACAAATATGTGCCTGTTTTCTTAGTGACAATGACTAGAGGTTGAAGTGTAAATCACAAGGACTTAGTGACTGGGTGTTCACCTTAACATATGCTCTAAACTCAAAATAACCATCAGAGAACATAACCACCAGAGAACCAGATAAAGGAAAGTTTTGCTTTATTGAGCAAGAAGTCTCAGGGTCAGCAGCTTGTGACAGACACTGCTGATAAGATCCAAGAACAGGAAGTTGATGCATTTCCCAGAGTCCTGTACCCACAGCTCAGAGATCATTATCCCTGACCTGTACACCGTCCACTCCAGTCAAGGGTCTGAATCCTCAATCTACTTTTCTTCTGTCCATGCTACTAAGATTGGTCCTTATACAATCCTCCAGTAAATAATTATGAAGGCTCTTTATAGTAGTGTATTTCTTAAAGTCTTACATCAGTTGTCCTTGACATCTATGATCAGATTTTTCTGTATCTGTGTTTATGTAGGAAGTTTGCTTTACATTTTAGTACTTGATTATTTTCCTCAAACTTCACTTAATGAGTTGCTTTTAAATAAATGGAGTAAAAATTAGATTGGCTTAAGTTATGCAAGATACTATTAACAGGAATATTTCTCTAGTTAACAAAAATTTCAAAATTTTATTTTTTCTTGAATCTTGTTTTATTTAATACAATAGACCACTATGGTTAGTATACTTCTTATTTTCTTTGGTTTTGGCTGCATTTCTTTCATACTACACAATTAAGATATGATCAACTAGTAGATTATCTTTTACCCTGTTTAGATACTTAGAGCATTTTGGAATTACAAAAATTGTTGCATTATTCATGGGGTATTTGCTTAGACTGGCCTTAAGCCTGGCCTCAGCCCGTTTCACTGTATAATGAGCAGTGACCTCTTCAATTGAGCAACAGAGATGGGAGTTTCTAGGATCAGATCTCAGGGTTATTTGTTGTTTGAAACCATGAAAAAGACACATCAGCAAGGACAGAGAAAGTAGGAGGTAGAACTAGAATAGCTACTAGAATATATGCAAATGAGACTATCAGAGAACTATGATTTGACTTAATCTACTTGGTGCCCCGGTTAGAGGTATCCATCGCTGGTATCTCCTGGTCTGACTATAAATGATGCTAGCAATTTCTGACATGTGGAGCCTATCTGGTTTTATGCTCAGATAGTCCTGTGAAATTGGTAAAGTATAGTGTAATCACCTGCCCCTTTGCCCTAACACTTCAGAGATGTACAGGAGTAACTGGGAAGCAGATCATGCTCTGAGACTATTTTACTATACATCCACAGAATTCAGGGAAATCAAATAAGAGTCCTAAAGGAATCAAATAAGCTCAAGTCCTAAACTCACATTCAGCAGGACTTGAACAGCACATGCTAATGTATTTATCCAAGATATATTAGCCAGCAATTGTATAAGGGATAGGAAAGTATTGTTCACCTTTACAGCCATACAAGATGAGAAAGACATAAGTATTTACAGCTAAGTGTAATTCATGACTAATATTTTCTTATGCATAATAGATATCCTATAAATGCTTGATGAATAAGTAAGTGGGCTGATGTTGGCAGAGATGAGGTGACAGCCTGTCAGAACACTTGGTGACATCTTTATATCCTCTGGCATCACAGTACCAAATAAAGAAACACATATCCAAACATTAAATGTCAATTCAAATTAAAAGTATAACGCTTAACTTTGTTCAACAGGAGCCCTGTCGTTCCTCTGAGACTTTCAGAAGTCCCCCTACTTTAATTTCCAGGATTTACTACTTCAAAAGATATTTCTATTTCATTTTGAATTATTTATATGGAATTTTTCTAAACAATTGATATGGAAGTTTACCTTTATAATGGTCAAATAGTGCTCCATTGTGTGTAAATATCACATTTTCTTTTTATCTACTGATGAACATATAGGATACCTTCAAGATTTAGCTATTGTTGTTCCCATACACTTATGTTTGCATGTATCACTTTTCACTTTACTACGATGACTTTAGCTCTTCCAGGGATCTCCCTGGAAGAGGACTAGCTGGCACCTCGATACCATAATATAAAATGAAAGAAATCAGGGACACAAACTTAAGCATTCCAGGGTTTCTCTTGTGGTAAAAGCCCAAAGTACAGATAAAGAGAGTAGGAAGTAGAGAGGCAGATTTTTCTCAAATGGGAAGGAGACCAAGAGACGAAGCAGGGGCAGCAGAGGAGGGAAAGGGGACGAGAAAAGGAGTGGAGATGTGTCGTCTGCACGGACCGGCTCCACGCCAGGAAAGGAAACATCATGTGCTGCACACATCGCTAATGACAAAAAGAAACATATTTAATATACATTTGTAAGCGGTACCATGTAATGTAGGCACCGTCTGCACCTCAGAGAAAAACTATCATTCTTCCCACATGTTTATCACTTCCTTATGGTAAAAAAAGATGAAAAATCCTTCTGTTTAGCTCCTTCGGGACATACTCATAAGTGAAATAAATAGGCCCCAGATGCATAAATATTGTATCTGTTCTCTGGTATGAGAAACTGAAGATGTAAATGAGTTCTAGCATGTATGATGGATATTGTGAAATAGAAAACATTCAAAGGGAAATGTGGAGGAGTGCGTAATGGGGGGAGAAAAAGTGTGATGGTAATAAAAAAAAAGGGAAACAAAGCTCAGTATTTGGGGGTGGGGTTGTGGAGTAGGTAGGGGAACAGGAAAAAGTGAGAGTCGGGGTCGCCTGGGGCAGGTATTCCCTAGGGTTCAAATGGACGCCTGCGTTTGGAATAGCGATTCTCTATCATTTTCACAGAGTCCTGCCTACGAGTGTGCGCCTGGGTAACGAGGAAGGGTCACGGATGCAGACATGCTCCGTTTTTTAGATTGTACTACTCGGAAACTAATTAACCCGAGATCAGTACTAAATTGCAAGTCACGATCGTGGGAGTGCTTTCTTTCCTGCTGATTCCTAGCAACCCTAGAAACGAAGGAGTGTGGACTTTCTCTCTGACAGCTATGTCAGTAAGAGCAATAAAACCCTCCCCTTCTTGGTCTGTGAGAGGAGATACTGTGCAGCCTTCTTCATCCCAAGGGATCGCACAACGCAGGAGGCTGAACAGTGGCCACAGCGACCCCTGGTGGTGTGTGTTTGTACATGCAGCGTGTGACCCAACCTATGAAAGAAAAATCAAAACGGAAGGTCGCGGTTGGAAGGGAAGTTTGATCAAGAAAGATTTACCTCTTGCCTTCTCCTTGCCTTTTAGATTCTGATTCAAAAGAAAGGCGCACACAGGCTCTCCTCTAGCTCTTCAAATCATCCCTGGATCTTCTGATTTTCCTGCAATCTACGTCTCTACTAAAATGGCAGCTGTGGAAGCTTTCATCTTTTTAGCCAATACCAACTCTACAGATAGTGAAATTCTAGCAATGTCTTACAGCCGTGACGCGCAGCAATAAGTCAGTAACCCTCCGGAAAAAAAAAAAAAAAAGCTCCTGCGGGCTTTGCTTCATCGTCTATGCCTTTCAAACTGTGTTCTATCGTCCCCTGGTGGGCATAGGTAGATCTTCAATGGGAGGAAAAATGAAACTTGCTGGGCTTTAGGGGTCAGATGTTCTTCCTGGGACTAAGAAAGGGGAGGAAATTTGTTTCATAAATTTTTTTACTGACTTGGAAGAGATGATAATCACTTCGTGGATATTTATCCACAAAAAGAGGATGTGACAGCACACCTGTGTAATCCCAGCACTCTGGAAGGTTGAAGCAGGAAAACTAAAAAATTCAAGCCAACCTTGGGTTTCTTGGTGAGACTTTGTACAAAATTAACCAACTAATCAATCAAGCGATCGGTGAATTAATAATATTATTATACATATAGTAATAAGGTTAATTTAAAATGAAAAAAGGGGGGGGCTGTGACTAAAGCGTGGCTAAAACCCTGTGAGAAGGCTTCGGATTGGATTCAGTTCCCGGTGGAGGCTGTTCTTCCGATTTCCACATATAGTTCCTACTGCTCAGTTGTGAGGGAATCCATGACTGAAGGAACACAAATTACACATTATCAAATAAGAAAGAAGAAATTATTTATTATATTCCAAAATATTAAAAATGTAAGTGACCCATTTAGACTTTCTCTTTTGTGTTCTGTTCTCGTGAATTTCACACTGCCTTGACTATGATGGTTTTATGGAGAATATTTTTCCTTTTAAAATTGTTTTATTCTCTAAACCATGAATTTCTTTTTTTCTTTTTTTTTTTTGTGGTACTGCTGATCGAACTCAACCCTCGTATTTGTAGGTGCGGTACCACTTGAGCTAAATCCCCAGACCTTAAACTATGTATTTCTTAATTATATATATTTGTGCTACAATGTATGGCATTCTGATATACTTAGTGAACCAGTTACTACAGTCAAACTAATGTATCTATCCCAGTTGTTATTTTGTATATATAATCCAAATCCAGTCCTTTGGCATGTTTCCTGTTTATAATGCACTCTTATGAGTTAGATCTATCATGTGCAGTAGTCCCCGAGTTATCCATCCTAAGGAACTGGAATTTCTACTCTTTGACTTACACATTACCCTATTTCCCCATTCTTGATTCTGACCTTCCTTACTCTGGTTCCATGTATTCAATTGATTTAAAGTTTGACGGAAGTGAGATCAGGTTGTGTTTTTATTTTGTGTTTGGTTTTTTCTTCTCTCACCCTTATTAAGGAAAGATTGACAAATAGAAACATATTTGAGTATTCAGAGCAGAAGCAAACTCATGAATTTTGGGTGCAGATCTCTGGCTTTGTCCTTATATTGCATAGGCCTGGCTCTGATGTGGACTGAAACAGCATGTAGAGGTTTAGACAGCTGAACTATGAGGTCACTTCCTCAGGGCTCCAACTCGCTCCACAGCCGGACAGATCCAGACAGCACTGCACATCCTTCTAAGGCAGAAGTGATGTTGGGACGATCACCACAGAGGGCGGGCCTACACTTAGGATAGCATATATGACAGAAAACCATTTCATCAGTGTTTTCTAAGCATTTGAGACAGACAACACCACTCTACAATTACCTCCCGGGTCCTGGCCTCCTGAGAGCTCTTCAAAGGACTGAGGCCTTCTTTGTGGACAACAGGCCTTGCAGATGAATCCAGCTCATTTTGAGTCTGATGAGGCAACAGAGAAGAGATTGGATGTGACCAACTATGGAAGATGGATGGCAAGAAATTCCACATTTCACAATGTGGGAAAAAAAAGCCTTCTAATCAGAAAAAAATGAAAATCCCTGAGTTAGCCCATTATTTTTATGCAAAGTCGAAAATCAACATCAGTTATAACTTTTACAATCTTTCCATTGTTTCAGTGTTGTCCACAGATGCCCTCCCGTTCGATGGTTTTGCCCTTTGATTTTCTCACCACTTTAATACTTGTGCATATATGTTTCTGTGTCTGTATGTTGTGTTAAGCACCAGTTCCTATTGATGCTTCCTACTTGCATTCAGTGCTCTGTGGCTCACTTTAAGATCTCCCATTGCTGGGCAGGGTTGTAGCTCAGTGGTACTGCACCTGCCTGGCAAGCAAAAGGTCCTGAGTTCTATCCCTGGTACCACAAAAACAAAACAAAAACCCAAACAACAACAAAACAGTGCTACCTTGAAATCTGCCATTTTAAGAAAGTTGGTTGACATTATCCATTTCCTGTTTATTGATTTTTGTTTATTCATACCAGATGGGTAGAATGGTTTCAGACTTGCCTGCTTGTGCCTATATGGGAAATGACTCTATCAGCAACTGTGTAAGCTGGAGTAAGATTATTATACAGTCCATTTTTTTCATCTTTAATCCTAAGGATACTTTTCCAAATGAGTCAACACCTTTCACTCTCAGCCCCTCTGGTGAGTTTATGTCTGAAAGCATCCTGAAAATGAAAAAGAATAATTTCCACTAATAATTATGTATAATCAACTAGTTCCTCAAGGCTTATATAAAAGAGCTTGACTTAAATGTTTCAGAAATAATTTTCATACCAGAAAAAGTTGTCATAAAAAGACTGCTAGAATCATGACTGCTAGACTTTAATTTCTAGACCTTAGCCTGATGGTGGCTACTGTTTCAAAACAGACAGAAATTATACATGAGAGAGTTAATGAGAGTGTCACATAAAGGATGAGAAAAGGAAACTTAATTGCTCTTATGTTCTACCAGTTCATCCCTGGTGAAATGAATCTTGAGGGATCCTTCTACACATTTTTATTTGAGAACTCTGGGTAAAAGTGCCATCATTTCATCACCAAATGCCTTGGTAGCATTAGAAGGGAACTGTGAGAGATGCTGGGGCCTTTAGCTCATATAATGTAAGTCCACCTCGAAGATGATGAGATCTGTCTTTTTATCCCCTATGGAAAAAAGGGTTCGGGGATCTCTACTCTGATTTCACATGAGCAATGGCATCAAAAGCCCCCTGCCCCAGAGAGGAGTTATTCCAGAACGTGTCTGACCTGGACTGAGGGTGCCAAGCAAAGATGCAATGACTATCTGAACTGCATTTTTCTAGTTTTTCCATCACAGAATAGTGCAGGACTTTCAGGAAGTCTTCCCTCCTCACAACGCTGCAGGACTTCCTAAAGCTACCTGAAAAGGACTGCTTGTAATCTGCCATTTGTAAAGACATAACATTTTCTTTTTCATAATTTTTATTTTATTTTTGTTTTTTTTGGTGGTACTGTGGATTGAACTCAGGCCCTTGTGCTTCCAAGGTAGGTGCGGTACCACTTGAGCTAATTTTCCAGCCCTCTTTTTCATAATTGAACACATATAATTTTCAGGACAGTGTGCTAAGTAGAACGGGCCGGAGGACAGATGCTGCAGTACAGTATTTATATGAGGTGTCTGTAGCAGATAACCTCAAGAAAAATTTGTTTATAATTCATTTTTCTTGAAGATGATTTCTTGCCTAATTTCCATAGCTAAGACCTGTACTATGATGTTTAATGAACATTACATTAGGCTGTAGACATCTTATCTTGTTAATTAGTTTAAGATAAAATCTTTCAGCCTTTCACCATTAAATGTATCACTGGGTGTTTTTTACTCTGAATAGTACAACTATTTTAACTATATTCATATATTTTTTTCCTCTGCAGAATAGAGAAAATTACACTTAAGGCAAAGAAGATGCCGGGGGCATTCGATCAAAGTTACCCTATCAGTTCCTTAGATGTTCATGGGCTTCTTACAGCTAAGAGCCATGAAAATGGTGTGAGGAACCAGTATGGCTGAATTCTATCTGGTGTTTATTGACATGTCCCATATGTCTGCTATCCCAAAGTCTCTGACAGTTAACACCGGTGAACGGTAGGAAAAGAACTGAAAATAACCCAATTGAAAAGATTAGAGTTTCACACAACATTGTTTCATGGAGTAAGAAATCCCTGTATCAAAACTTTGTTGTTCATCCTAAATGTATTCTTAAAGTAAAATGGGAAAGGTAAATCATTCCACAGTGACTGAGTTCATCCTCGCTGGCTTAACACAGAACTCAGTGCTCCAGCTGCCCCTCTTCCTCCTCTTCCTGGGAATCTACGTGCTCACAGTGGCGGGGAACCTGGGCATGATCACCCTGATCGGGCTCAGTTCTCACCTGCACACGCCCATGTACTATCTCCTCAGCAGTCTGTCTTTCATTGACCTCTGCCATTCCACCATCATCACCCCCAAAATGTTGGTGAACTTTGTGACAGAGAAGAACATCATCTCCTACCCCGAGTGCATGGCTCAGTTCTACTTATTCAGTGCATTTGCTATCTCAGAGTGTCACATGCTGGCTGCCATGGCTTATGACCGCTATGTTGCCATCTGTAACCCCTTGCTTTACCATGTCACCATGTCTTCTCAAGTGTGTTGCTGGATGGTCACTGTGGTGTACAGCCTGGGCTTGGTTGGTGCCACAGCTCACACAGTCTGCATGCTGAGAGTGGATTTCTGCAAGGCTGATGTAATAAACCATTACTTCTGCGACCTTGCCCCACTCCTGGCACTCTCCTGCTCCAATACTTTCATTAATGAAATGGTAGGTCTGAGCTTCAGTTCTTTTAATGTCCTTGTCCCCACCTTGAGCATCCTGACCTCCTACATCTTCATCATAGGCAGCATCTTCCGGATTCGCTCCACTGAGGGCAGGGCCAAAGCCTTCAGCACCTGCAGCTCCCACATCTTGGCTGTTTCTCTCTTCTTTGGCTCTCTAGTGTTCATGTACCTTCAGCCCTCGTCGGTCAGCTCCATGGACCAAGGGAAAGTGTCCTCAGTGTTCTACACCATCATCGTCCCTATGCTGAACCCCCTCATCTACAGCCTGAGGAATAAGGATGTCAAAATTGGCCTAATTAAGGTTCTTGAAAATAAGTTTTTAAAAACAAAATAGAATATTTTGCTTTAGCTAAAATTTATAATTTCCATAATTTTATGAGGAAACATTTAAGGTTATCATTTGTGTTCCTTAGTCATGAAATTATTGTAATTTTGTAGTAATTTTCAAGAAAGGTGCTAAGTATAGGGTTAAATTTACATGATTAGACACAGGATTTTTTAAGGTCAGATTCATTTACCTTAATTCTAGGAATAAATATCTGTGCTAGGACGTATTCATATTCTAAACATTTTATAGACCTAGATTGTTAAACTAAATTAATTTGAAAACATTTCTGAAAGCCTAATCTCTAAAATAAATAAATCTAACCATTTGGAATATATAAAATATTACCCGTAAGTCTTCCTATATATGTAGAATTATATTTTTAAAATATATATGTGTATATATAATGGCTGATAGGACAGTTTGCGCCACAAAGAAGTAAAAATAGAGTAGACGATATTTATAATAATAAGTAT
This sequence comes from Thryonomys swinderianus, assembly GCA_004025085.1. Classification (NCBI taxonomy): domain Eukaryota; kingdom Metazoa; phylum Chordata; class Mammalia; order Rodentia; family Thryonomyidae; genus Thryonomys; species Thryonomys swinderianus. The sequence continues at coordinate 14,036 of PVIC010023831.1, forward strand.
ATGGATATATTAGAATTATTTTGACATAAGTGTGTAACAATCTTTACAGTTTTGGAACTATGCTACCACCTGTGTTTCCTAATTCTTTAAATATTTTCCTTTTATTCCACAGGTTTTCTCTATCCACATCATAGTACTTCAGATTTAGAAGTGGCATTTTTGTACTAAAGTTATTTATAAAATGATAAGGTTAAAGTTGGCAAATAGTTTTATGGCTAATGAAAAGCATCATTTTACCCCCAGATTCATTATTTATTTAAAAACATAATGTCTTTCTGGGGAGTCAAAGGAGACTTCCAAACCATAGATCTCTCTTGTCCAAATGAACTTCCATTGGTATCCTCCAAACCAGCACCTCTTCCTGGGAGAGCTGCGTCCCCCTCAGGGAGGCTCAGCGTCTCTGGTGGCATCTGCTGGCTTCTGGGCTCCTGTGTCTTCTCTTTCTGTACAGAATCAAAAAGATTTTTCACATCACTTGCTAAATAGCTTCTCAGACTCTTAGACAACAAATATTTCTGTTTTATTTTTGAGCCCTTCTAGATGATAAGCCATGCTTGTCTTCTTCCTGGTGTCTACATATAAAGCACTTACAGGGAGCTGAATTAAGGACCCATAAATGGGTCTCTCCAAATAGCACTGCATCATGCTCTGCTGGAGTCTATTATGTTGTGACCTAATGTACAACACAGGTCTCTTCCCTTCCCCCCTTCCCTCCCTTTGTTCCTTCCTCCCTTCTGTCCTTCCATTCCTCACTCCTTCCCTTATTTCCTCCTCCCTCCCCACTCTTTGTTGTCCATCTATTCTTATTTTGTTTTTCTTTTTGCTTTCCGCATTTCTGGTGATTGACTTGAACATGTCACCCATGGTAGGCAAATGCTCTACCACTAAGCTATTTCTCCAGTCCTTTTTATTATTTTTCATGTTTGTTGCAGGATCTTGCTAAGTTGCCTATGCTTGCCTTGAACTTGCAATTCTCTGCTCTTAGCCTACTAATTAGCTGAGAATCCAGGTTTGTACCACCCCTCTCAGTTTTCTCTTCTGTCCTCTCTCCTCCTCCTCCTGTCTCTCTTTTTCACTTTTGCCTCCTCCTCCTCCTCCTTTCCCTCCTTCTTCATTTTCTATGCATTAATTTGCAAGATAAAAGAGTTTCTCATGTTCAGATACCATCTGGTTAGCATAGGCTGGTCATTTGTCACCAATACTTAATTAGGATTAGTTTTGGCTGGCACAGCTTTCTTTTAAATTGTTGCTCTCCTGCACTACCCATAGCTTTTACCTTTATTCTCATGAAATGACTCCAGATTTATCCTTCTTCTCCACCGCCAGGATACCAGCCAAAAATATAAGGATGGAAAATGAAGAGTTCTTTGACTAGAGACACTTCCATTTGTGTCCCCTCCAGAAGGAACTTTGTCACATAGATAAGCCTACATGCATGATAATTTGAGAAATGACATGGTGGCCCTATATGGCAGTGAATCAAACTGAGACACAGGGCAACTTTTTTTTAGACAGGGTCTCACTTTGTAGTTCAGGCTGGCTCTGAGCTCACTATGTAGCCCAGGCAAGCCTCAAACTCAGCAATCCTCCTGTCTCTGCCTCCCCAGTGTTGGGATTACAGGCGTGAGCCACCACGCCTGGCACTGTGGTGGTGGGCGTGAGTCTCCACGCCCAGCATTGTATGTGGTCACCAGGATCAAACTCAGGACCTTGCTCTGCGAGGCAGGCGCCGGAACCACTGAGCTAAATCTCCGGCCCAGGGCAACTTTTACTGAAGAAGAAAGGGAGAATGAATGAATATGAGAAATAAGTAATAATTTCTTCTACATTTTCTAATATTTTATCAAGTCATAGTTAACTATATGTTATACGGATTTAACATTGTACCTAAGAATAATAATACTGTTACATGTGATTAAAATGAGATGTGTAGTATGTGAAGGAAATATGTGATATTTTAATAATTGCTAAGAGCTACTAGAAAGGTGCATGTCATATTGGATGGAGCCATCCTTATAACATCTCCACAATTCTAGGTTCATTTTTGTGATCTTTGTTCTCAGTGCTTCTCTATTCTGAAATCCTTTCATGTCTCGTTCCTATTTTTCTAAATTTTATAAAATGTTTAATAGCAAACAGAAGTGTTTCATTCCAGTGAAGTTTCCATCACTCTGGGTTCTAACTGGTCACACCTCTGTTTTGTCACAAATATAATAATAATGTCTCATTTGATATTTTTTATTAATAATGAATATTTGTAGAGCCTCTACTTACAAAAAGCTGTTAAATGCTTGCGAACAAAAACTGCATTTCTCCTTGTAACATATTTCTAGTTGTGTGGTTTAAGCATTATTCATAAGCTACATTTTCATGGGACTTATAAGTTATTCTGTTACTTGTTTTCACTTTTTAAAACATGAATGACAGAGAGGGAGGCAGGCTCAAGCTAATGGGTTACCAACACACAGCACAAATTTGTTCCTCCGAAGAGTAGAAAACAAGCAACGGGTGTGTAACTGCTATTGGATGTGGTCAATACTGGAAACTGACAGAACAGAAAACAAAACTGTGTGAAGATTAGATACTAAGAATGATAACAAAGCAAAGAAGCAGAGCATTCCAGCATGTGATTCCTGGCCCATTGGATGGATCAAGGTTTCTCAATTCTCTGCCTATGAGTCTGAAGAGAAAGTGTTATAGTAGAGTTCTGGAGGCTGTATACTGCAAACAAATAATTTAAATGTATAGGTGACCTGGATTCTGTGCAAGAGTTCACTTTAGAGAATAAATTCATTGTTTCCCTTAGCAAACTCTCAGAATAGTATAGCCAGGGACTGTCTTGAGAAATGTTCCATTGTAAGGGCCTGAGCTGCCTTTAGGATCACAAAGTCCAGCATAATATGTAAGATAACACATCAAGGTTGCTCTGGCCACTCTGCAGAGTTGATTCACTGTTATCAGCCACACAAGGCAGCTGTGGCTTGGAAGAACATTTAACACACACACACACCTGAAGGAGTTTACACTGTGAGCCGTGGGAGCTGTGATGAGGAAGGGAGGAGAAGACGTGATTAGTCCAGTGATCTGCACTCTGCAACATGAAAATCTAGACAAAGCTTTCTGAGCACCTCTGCGAGGAGGAAATTTGACTCATTCTCCTCACCTCTGTATTATTATATATTTTATCTTTGTATTATTTTGATTTTTCTTTCATTCTTTCTCATATGTCCTTTTCATAATTATTTTCAATATTTGTTCTTATTTTCTTTAAAAAGTAGCCATTGATACGTATAACACTATTGCACTCTTTTTCTTCTACTCCTGTTGTTAGGCATTGGGTCCAGGACCTCATTCACATTATGCGGAGCTCTGTCTCTGAGCTACCCTCCCAGTGCAGCTGAGAGGACTTAAGGCCAATTCTAGAGACAAGTCCATCCCACTCAAACCCTACAAGTACTTCTATTTACATAAAAGAAGGAAAATTAATTTGAATGTGTTTAGCCATCTACAAATAGGTTCAGGGAGGGGGAAGTTGCAGTCTGGTTCTCAGGTAGACTTTCCACAGTAGAAGCCAGGAAGAAAAGCATAACAATGCATGACGGCACATCTTTGTAGGTTTTCTTCACTGTTGAATTGTGCCGGGATGACTGTGTAGAGCTGATAAATATGAAGGGAAATCACATAGTACTGATGGAACATTCAAAGGAATGATTTTAAAAGCTAAATGAAATATAAGATAATAAAAATTTGTATTGAATGAATTAAAGAACACAGTGCAGAATATGAATGAGAAACAATGTTCTGAGAAGCTAAACATAAATTTTGAAAATTTAAAACTCAGTGAGTTACATAAAAGCCTCAATTGAAAATCCCAGCAACAGACTATGTCAAGCAGAACAAAACAAAGATTATTGGGTCTTGAAGATAACTCTGCCAAAATAACTTGGCCAGCCATAATGACAACAATAAGAAAGACTGAGGGGAATCTACACTATCTCTGGGATACTATTAAGGATCAATGAGCCATATAATTATATATATGCTAATTAGCAGACTGGAGGGCACAGAGCTACAGGCTAAAAGCATAGACAATATACTCCTTGAAATAATAGCTGAATCTTCTAAGTTTGGGAACAACTATGAACATTCCTGTACAAAAGGATTTTAGAACCCAAAGTTGATGTGACCAGAAAAGATCCTCTTCAGGACATACTGCACATAGATTGCTGAAAGAACAGTGAAAAAAAATTTAGAAGCTGTAGAAAGTTGTGCTTATTAACATGTAAATGCAGGCCAATTAGACTAACAGGAGATGTCTCATTAGAAACTCTCATGAATGGAGTGACACAGAGTCCTGAAGCAAAGTATTTACTAACAAAGAATATTATACCCAGCAAGCTTATCCTTCACAATTAAAGGAGAAATGAAAACTTCTGAAAATAAGCATAAACTAAGAGAATCCATGACCACAAGATGAAGACTATAGAATATGCTTAAGGAAATTCTGTGCTAAGAAGAGAAAGACAAATAAAACAAGGCAAGCATGTGAAGAATAGATTCCATTGGAAGAAGAGACATGTCAATGATAAATAAATACAAAAAGAATCAAACATTATCCATACAATAAATCTTCAAACTTCTTAGGCAAATAAATCAACATAGAAAAATTATTGGAGGGTGATCAATCCTTCAACTACCTAGAAAAGGGGATGGTGAGGGCTAAGGAAAAAAAGACAATAGCAACTTGCATGATTTCCAAGTATATGGGGAACTGGAAGCTCAGTGGTCAGAATGGGCAAAGATCAAGACTTCCCATTCTATCCAGTATTTATTTGGCACACACTATAATGGGAGGGAGTATTGGGTGACTTGGGGTGTGGTGATCTTATGTCTGATCCTATGTCAGTGTAAATGTCATACTGATAAGGGCTGAAAGGAGAGCATTCCCAGAGAGTAGGTGGTTTGAGCTGAGCTGATAAGAAATTCATCCTTCCCCAAGTGAAACCTTACTCTTTTGTACATATACTGGGTTCTCAAGGAGCAAGGATGTCTTCAGTTCATGTTATCTTGCCTTTGAGCACCACAGGATCTCAGACCACTGAGGCCTCAACTATTTTTGCCTAGACAAAATAGAATTATGTTTCCATATGCCATAGCTAGCACTCAGGCAAAGGAACATTGGACCTTAGGTAGTTATACTCATATTTTAATCCTGAAATGATGTTTTAGGTAGAAATGCTCCCAACAGAAAATAAAATAAACCAAAGATAATAAAATGATTCCAATAGTAACTTCTGATAACACTTTCCAAAAATAACTCTGAATATGAATGGTCATAACTATACAGTGAAAAAGCATAGATTGTTGGATGGATTAGAAAAACTAGTCCCAGCAATATCCTGCATGCAGTAAACTTAGCTGCAAAGACATAAAAATATGTGAAAGAAAAAGGATGGCAAATGTTATTTTGATCAAATGGAATATAAAAGCAAGGAAGAGGAGCTAAATTCATATCCAAAAAAAAACCTGACTTTAAAATAAAATTAGTGGAAACAAGGAAAGCCACTATACATTCATCAGTAACACAATATACATTCATAACACACTTATACATTCATCAGTAATACAATATATCAAGAACTTATAAAAATTATATATATATGTATCTGCACCAAAGATTACAGCACCAAATTTCACAAACCAGAAACTACTAGACATTAAAAGGTAAATTAGAACTCTATAATAAAATGGAAAGCAATTTCAATAACTCACTCTCAGCAATAGATTCTGACAAAACCAAGCAAGAAAAACCACGGATAAATTACACTAAAGGAAAAAATACAATTAAGAGACTTCTACAGAATATCATATTCAACACATTCTCTTCTCATCAGTACATGGAACATTTTCTGACACAGAATATACTATAGTCCACAAAGTAATCTTAGTAAATTAAAAATATTGAAGTAATTTTTTGCATTTTATCAGACCACTACATAATGAAACTTGTAATCAGTAGCAAAAGAAGTCGTAGAACATATATAAACATATGAAAATCACACAACACACTATTGAAAAAACAACAGGTCCTTAAGGAAATCATAGGAGAAATTTAAAAATAAATTAAATTGCATAATCACACCATAATATACCAAAGCTCTTGAGGTATAGTAAATGTGGTATTAGGAGGAAAATTACATCAGTGAATGCCTAAAATACAAACGGATTTCACATAAATGTCCAAACTGCATCTCATGTCTTAGAAAAACAAGAATAACCTCCAAGCCAAATTACTGTAAGAAAAGAAATAATAGATATCAGAACAGAAAGATATGGAGACTAAAAAATTCATGTGCGCAGTCAAGGAAATTGTTCTTTGAAAAAAATAAGCAAAATTGATAAAATTAGTTGATTATTCAAGAGAAAAAGAGAACACTCAAGTAAAATTAAAAGTGAAAAATGAAACACTAGTACTTAATTTTAAAGCAGCATCATAAAATACTTTGAAAAACTATATAACAGTAATCTAGAGGAAATTGACTAATTTTTAGCCATATAAGACCTATTGAAAATCTGAAAATTAACTCATGTCGTATACTGGTACAAATTCCCCAATGTTGAGTGTGATTGTGAGCTGTATATAAAATGTACCAATAAAGAATTCAATTAAAAAGAAAAGAAACCAAGAAGTTATAATAAGTCTAAATAGATCAATAATAAGTAATGAAGTTGAAAGACAACAAAAGACTTTCACCAAAGCAAAGCCTAGGGCTGAGTGGATTCACAGCTGAGTGTTAAATTGTATGAAGTATCGATGGTCCTCCTATTTTCATGCATTGAAAGAATTAAGACTATTAAAACGGCATAAGACACAAGCAATCTAGAGTCAAAATAATCATGATAGATATAATAATGGTAGAACTAGAAAATCTTATGAAGGCACAAAACAACTTGAATAACCAAAGTAATTCTCAGCAAATTGAGTAATGCTGAAAGCATCACAATATGTAATTTCAAAATGTACTACAAAGCCAAGTAAAACAGCAGGTATTATGATACAATCTTAAAATTAGACTTGAAGACCAATACGGCAAAGTGCAAGACCTAAAAATAAATCCCTGCAACTGAACCCAGTTGATTCTTAGCAGAGGTGCCAACTAAGGACAGGTCAGTCCTTTCAACAAATGGGCTGAGAACATTAGAGTTTCACGTGTAGGAGACTAAAACTACATATCCATCTCTTTCCTTATTGAAAAAAAACTTATGAATTTTCTGATATATATGGAAACAAAATAAAACAAAAAGAGGTGAACTGAGAATGTAACACAAAGTACTGTGATCTGGAAAAGCAGTAAGGGGAAGGTGGAGAAGGGAAAGAGAAGAGTGCAGAAGGGGGAGGGAAGTGATCCAAACCACATAAATGCTGTTACAAAGTACCACAGTCAAACCCACTAATGTATATAAGTACTATACTATGTGCTGATATTTGTGACCATAAAGAATCATAGAAGACTTTAGTAAATTACAAAATAATTTTATAAAATTGTGAAGCTCCACATCTGACAAAAATTTAAACTTGGGCCGGAGATTTAGCCCAGTGGTTGCACCTGCCTCGCAAGCGCAAAATCCTGACTTCGATCCCGGTAACCACGTAGAATGCTGGGCGTGGAGACTCACGCCCACCAGCAATCAATACCACATACCACAGTGCTGAGCGTGGTGGCTCACGCCTGTAATCCCAGCACTCGGGAGGCAGAGACAGGAGGATTGCTGAGTTCCAGGCTTGCCTGGGCTGCATAGTGAACTCAAGGCCAGCCTGAAGTACAAAGGGAGACCCTGTGTCCAAAAACAAAAACAAAAACAAAAAACAAAAAACAAACAAACCTATTCCAAAGCAAATGAAAGGTAATTTATTGCAACTGTTATCGCAAAAATTATACACCATTTAGTAAATACTCAATAAAAGCATTAAAAATTTACTTACAACTAATTTAGTGTGAAAATAATTTCTATGATACTTAGGTGTTCAACGTTCCTCAAGATTCCTTTTATTTCTAGAAGGAAAGTGATCCTCATCTCTCTTCATTAGTCTTCTTAGGCACTGTTAATGGGTCTTTAGTAATGTATGCCAGAGATTAATTCCACAGCTCAACAAAAGTTGTTTTAATTCAGTGCCCAAATTACAGGGTTCCAAGAAGAATTGTTTAATGAATACGGTACATCATATTAATCTAAATAAAATTAATTAATGGAATGAAAACTAAAATTTTAAGGATGTTGGCTCTTTTCCCAGATTTATTGTTTTTCCCATTTGAGATATCAGTTAATTCCTTTAGTTTATGTCTTAAAAGTTTCCTAAAAGTTTGAATTTTTAAATTCCTGAGAATGGAATTTAATGCAGCTCTGACAGTATTTCTCACATTTTTCATTTAATTCCTATTTTAACATAACACTTGCTATGTGAGAACATTAATACTAAAAATTAATGTTAATTATATATTAAGATATGAGGAGGTTAAACACTTGACAACCAGTGGGGATAAAAGGAAATTCTAGTTATTTCTTTTCCCTAGAGCTGATACTTGTGGGATAAAACTCTATGGGGAGGTCATTATCAGCATTTGCTCCTAATCTGGCTGTTATATTCAGTATATGAAACTATCTCATCAACTAACCTTTGCAAAAGCCCAAATGGCTTTGGGCCTCAGCATCATCAGATGTCAGGATTACCGACTGTAAAGGCACTCTGAAGCCATCACCACCTCACATTATCAAAGTTTTTTTTTTCCTTTCACAGAAACAAGGAAGGCAAATATAGAACACTGATCTCTCTGGGAAGAAGGGGTATGTATGTCTGCAATTTTGTCCTTGATTTCTACAATTCTAGATTCTTTCCCTGCAGCATCATTTCCAGTGTTAGCAGAGAAGCTCATGACAATGTGTCTGTCTGTACTGGTTTCCTTTCTAGGAGTGGCACTCTGATGAGATGTTCCTTTATCATCTCTCCATCCTTTATAGTATAAAATTATAGCAAATGCCTCTTGGTTTACCTGTTTCATCTCAGAATATGAAGCCTTTATTCCTTCACCTTGAACCACTACTAAATTATCTGTAAGCTTCTTGCAAAAATGTTGTCAAATATGTTTTTGAGACATGTTGTATGCAAGGCAATATGTCCAGCGCTGTGTTGAGTTTACAAGTTGGTGTAGAAGAAAAGCTGGTGAGAGATTCATAAATATAGAATTAAGTATATGCCACATAGGAATGTAAGGAACATGTTCCTGTGCAGACAAAAACTGGTTCTGTGGACTAGAATTTCACTATTAAAGCTCTTAGCTGAGGGCTTTTATTACACAGACTTTTATACAATAAACAAAAAAATAGAAACTGCAGGAATATCGAGTTAAAAGTCAGTGTTCAAAGAATGTGCTTTCGTGCTAAGGCCACATTGTATGATATGTGTTCCAACATGAAGAAAAAGATCATTTTGTCTCTCTTCGGCAGACTTCAATACCCCCGTTCCACGCTAGCACCATGATGACTCTGTCCATGTAGGACCTGCTTGGATGTGGTATTTATCTTACTGTCCTGTCTGCCTCTCTGTCTCTTTTGGATTGCAGCATTCTAAAGAGTAGAGATTTTGCATTATTCATTCCTCTATCCCGAATATGCATAGAAAATAGTTTGCTTCTATTTTCATTATTTTGTTTTAATATATTTACATTTGTATGCATAATTTAACATATTTAATACATTGAAATATTATTGTCTTCTTCAGACCACATGCACAGCCTGAGAGTTTGTTCTTCATTAACAAATTTTCAGATTTATTAGTAATTTATATATTTCAAATGCAAGAATGTTTATTTAGATGTTCTGACAATTTAAATTAGGGAACTCATTCTTAAACTGTTAAGATGTTTTAAATTGGTTTTTAATTTTGGTTTCCTATGTGTTGCTTTTAAGTTTATGAATGGTTTTATTTAAAACAGAAGTTTAAAAAATTTTTTCATATTCTACAGTTTATTATTTTTTCTAAGGTAGTTTCTGGTTTTGTTCTCTTCTCTAATAAACCATTATCACACTCAAGATCACCAATATTTAGGTTTGTTGTTTCTTGTTTTTTTGTTGTTGTTTTTCTTTAACACTATTACCTCTTTCATTTAGTGCTATGACTCATTTTGAGGATGATTCCAAAAACATTCTTTTATATGTACTTACCTTCATAAGTAAAAGATACTCTGTTTATATAAATATATTCTGTATAAATATAATACAGAAAATATATTTCCTCATTCTTATTTCCTGGATCTGAAGGTAACTGACATAACATAGATGAGGAACTGGCAGAAAACTGAAAATACAAGTTTGAAAGGCTAGAATTCTATTTCCTACTTCATTGCTGGAAAAACACATCTTTTTTTTTTTTTTTGAGACAGACTCTTGTTTTGTAGTTCAGGTTGGCCCTGAACTCACTATGTAGCCCAGGCAAGCCTCAAACTCAGCAATCCTCCTGGCTCTGACTCCGAGTGCTGGAATTATAGGCGCAATCCACCATGCCCAGCATTGTGGGGCTGTGGTACTGATTAATGGTGGGTGTGAGTCACCACACCCAAGATCATATTATTGTATGTGGTTACTGGGGATCGAACCGGGGACTTAGTGCTTGCTAGGCAGGTGCTGGAATCACTGAGCTAAATCTCCAGCCCATAAATACACATCTTAATTTTTTCTTATTTGCCTATATAGATTCTGAGAAGGAAATGGGAGAAGGAAATCATTCCACAGTAACTGGGTTCATCCTCGCTGGGTTAACAGAGAACCCATAACTCCAGCTGCCCCTCTTCCTCCTCTTCCTGGGAATCTACGTGCTCACAGTGGTGGGGAACCTGGGCATGATCACCCTGATCGGGCTCAGTTCTCACCTGCACACGCCCATGTACTATCTCCTCAGCTGTCTGTCCTTCATTGACCTTTGCCATTCTACTGTCATCACCCCAAAAATGCTGGTGAACTTTGTGACAGAGAAGAACATCATCTCCTACCCTGAGTGCATGACTCAACTCTTCTTCTTCCTAATTTTGGGGATCTCAGAGTGTCACATGCTGGCTGCCATGGCTTATGACCGTTATGTTGCCATCTGTAACCCCTTGCTTTACCATGTCACCATATCTTCTCAAGTGTGTTGCTGGATAATTACTGGGGTGTTTAGCTTGGGTTTGGCTGGTGCCACAGCTCACACAGTCTGCATGCTGAGAGTGGATTTCTGCAAGGCTGATGTAATAAACCACTATTTTTGTGACCTTTATCCATTACTTGAGCTTTCTTGCTCCAGTACTTTTATCAATGAAGTAGTGGTACTGAGCTTCAGTGCATTTAATGTTATTCTTCCACCTTTGGCTATACTCAGCTCCTACATCTTCATCATAGGTAGCATCCTCCAGATTCGCTCCACTGAAGGGAGGTCCAAAGCCTTCAGCACCTGCAGCTCCCACATCTTGGCTGTTTCTCTCTTTTTTGGCTCTCTAGCATTCATGTACCTGCAGCCCTCATCGGTCAGCTCCATGGACCAAGGCAAAGTATCTTCTGTGTTTTACACCATTCTTGTCCCCATGCTAAATCCCCTGATCTATAGCCTAAAGAATAAAGACGTGAATGTTGCCCTAAAGAAATTCTCTATAGACAGAAAGTTCTTACGAGGAAGAGTTTTTCTTTAGTAAAAAAATTTAGAATGCCTTTCATTTTAGTGAGCAAATAATCCAGGGACTGTACTGTGTGTACCTAGTTCACGAGATTAATCCTGGCATGTAATTGGACAAAAATTAGGAGGGTGGGGCTGATTTGATGTGTTCAAACCTGTAGAAGACAGTACCTCTCTGGGAAGTCCCAGAATCCATCTACCCTGTGTCATTTGTGTCACTCTGTATACTTCTATTCTTTAATTGTGTCTATATGGTTGATTATGATTTATACGTATTGAACAAAGCTCTTTCAATGAAATACTTTTCTATCATAATTCCGCAAATAAATATTTGTTTAGTATCTTATCTTCTCTAAATTTGGCAAACATTTCTGAAACTGTGATTTCTAAAATAAATACTTTTTACTGTCTGGAATATACAGCATATAATCCTTAATTCTCTGTATTAAATAATATGATGAGCAATATGATGGCTTCTACATATAAGGAGATACTAGTGTACTGGAAAATACTGACAATATGAAACAGATACTGTTATGTTAGATGTAGTTTTTCATATATGTGATGTTCTTTGCCTCACACTTTTGGGATGATATCCCCACATCTATGTCCAGAAAACTATATACACATCTTGCTCTGTTCCCAAAGATATAATGTTTTCTTTTTTTAAATTGAATTCTTTATTGGTACAATTTATATACATCTCAAAATCACATATAACATTGGGAAATT